>JBBPBF010000060.1:0-102662 GCA_038051015.1 Phyllosticta paracitricarpa
CCCTAACCCTAACCCTAACCCTAACCCTAACCCTAACCCTAACCCTAACCCTAACCCTAACCCTAACCCTAACCCCTAACCCTAACCCTAACCCTAACCCTAACCCTAACCCTAACCCTAACCCTAACCCTAACCCTAACCCTAACTCTAACTCTAACTTAGAAGTAGTAGAAGAGAAAATATCTAATTTTTTTTCTTATTTAAGCCTCTTAGAATTTATAGAGGTCTATAAATAACTAGAAGGTTTACTAGAAGACTCTTCTATAGTAGCTACTCTTTTAGAGACCTTAGAAGAAGCTCTTTCTTACTTAATATAGTCTCTAAAGACTTCTAGAAGGTCTAAAAGATACTAGAAGGAGTTCTAGAATACTAGTTCTTATAGAAGAAATAGTAGAAGAAGTAGAGATAGACTCTTTTTCTTATCTAATAATTACTACTCTACTAGAAGTATTTTTAGAGAAATTAGAAGGCTCTTTAGATTACTTTATAGCCCCTACTACCTACTAGAAGGTAGAGGTAGTTATAAAGAGGTTAAGATCTATAGTATTATTTCTTTCTTTAGAAGAATCTCTTAAAATAAGAAGTTATTCTAATTTATAAGAGTTTTAAGAAGATATTCTAGTAGAAGGTATTCTAGAGAGATAGATTTAGATAGCTAGAATTAAAAGTAGAAGTTCTAGTTTATATTTTTTATAAAAGAAATAAAAATATACTTTTTAGAGAGAATAAAGCTATTTTTTACCTCTTCTAGTAGAGTTTCTTCTTAGTATTCTAAGATAAAGTATATATCCTAGTCCTTAATATTCTTTAATCTCTAAAATTAGAGAATAGTCTAGTAGGTAGTCTAGAAGTAGTATTTCTTATTTAAGAGTTTTTTCTTTTAGATTATTTTAAAAGACTAGAAGGTATTCTTAGTATATAAAATATATAGAGTATAATATAGTAGTTTAAATAGTATAGTATTTATATAAATATCTTATCTTAGTATTAAGATATTTATAAGTAAAGATATAAGATACTTAGATTTTTCTTAGACTAAAAAGTACTTAGAGAGCTTTAGAAGAAATATAGAAGGTCTCTTAAAACTAGTATATTTTACTAAAGTAGAACTAAGTCTTAGTAGGTAGAAAAAAAATTTTAGAGTAAAAAAAATAGAAGAAAAAGTATATTTTTACCTCTTACTAAGTTATATTAAGTACTAGTAGTAATATAAGAGTATAACTAGGTACTTTTAGACCTACTTAGAAAGATACTATAAAAGTATTTATAATTAGATAAGAAATAGTAGACTAATTAAGATATAAAGATTATAACTAGAATCTAGTAAATAGGTAGTTTAAACTAACTAGCTATCTAGACTATACTTAGTTATAGAATCTACTTATACTATAGTTTTAGTTTCTATACCTTATCTTACTTATCTTCTAAATTATTAATAACTATCTAGTCTATATCTATATTTATAAGACTTATCTAGTTATCTTAAAATACTTATAGCTCTTACTAATTCTATTATAGCTATAGTAGTATATTACTTTAGACTTTATTAGCCTCTATTCTATAGTAAGAATACTAATATAATACTAGTTATATATAACTAGTTTAGTAAGATATAGTACTTTATTATCCTAGATACTACTAATAATAGAACTATAGTAGAATTTACTATATAGATACTTATAGACTATATATTTATAATTAATAGATTTTCTCTCTTAATTATCTTAGATTATAGTAGCTAGTTTATCTTCTACTTATAGACTAGTTTTATCTATATTATTAGTATTAGCCTTAAGCTATCTACTAGTTATTATCTCTAAACTAATAGCTAGACTAAGTAGACTAATTAAGACTTTAAGAATTACTTAAAGTAGTTTATTAGATTCTATTAAGATAACTAGATACTACTACTATCTATTATATATTTTATAGCTAATAGTATACTATATAAAAATCTTAATAGCTACTTATAATTCTTTATTTATAAAAGATATAAGCTAAGATTTAACTTTAATATAAAGATAGCTATTTATAATATCTATAGTCTAATTATAGATATATAGTCTATTTATTTAAATATTATTTAGACTATTATCTATACTATATATATAGAATAAGATAAGATAAAGCCTAAATCTTATATAATAATAAATAGCTATATAAGTAAACTACTACTAGTAAAACTATATTATTAAGCTAGGTAATTATATATATATCTATACTATAACTAGCTAGGCTACTATACTAGATCTATATAATAATAGACTATATTAGGTTATTAATATCTATAGTAACTAGATAATACTTTAACTATCTATAGGCTTATATTCTAATAATAAGTTTAATATCTTATAACTAATTATTACTAGAAATAACCTATTATCTAGCTAATAGGCTACTAATTTACTAGTCTTATAAGATAATAATAAGAATACTAAGTAGAAGGTTAAGAAAATTATAGACTACTAGATACTAGCTAATAGAAGACTCTAGTTTAGAGTTAACTAGACTAATTATCTATCTAACCTAGTATTTTATAATATATATAGTAGTAAGTTTAATAGTATATATAATATTATTATAAGATATTATAAATATAATCTAGAATTATAGCTAGATAACTAACTAAATAATAAGAATATAATTTACTAAAAGAGAAAGATAGTATTATATATAAGTAGTTTATACTACTATTATAGCTAACTTATAGTATTTAGTATTAGAAGTTTTTAGACTAATATATATACTAGCTATAGTTAGTTAGATTAAGAAGTAATAGTTATTTACTAGTAGATCTTATAATAACTACTCTTACTTCTTACTTAATAATTATTAGTAATTAGTATAATCTACTCTATCTAGTATTATAATATAGTAGTATAGAAGCTATCTAAGAATCTAATAGTTATAGACTATAATACTAAGATCTTATACTAAATAGTTATCTAAAGTAGAAGTAGATAGATATTAGTATTATATTTATTTCTATTCTAGTTCTAGCTAAAGAAACTTTATCTAGTAGAAAGAAAAGTAGTATTAGAACTTAATCTAAGTAAGTACTAGTTTACTAGAACTCTACTAAAAATATATAAGTATATAAGTATATAAGTATATATACTAACTTAGTAGACTAAGTAATTAGTCTACTATTACTACTTTCTTTCTTCTTACTCTACTTCTTTTTCTCTTAGCTTAGTCTCTTAGTAAGCTAAATATATTACTACCTCTTAAAGCTTTATACTAAGATTAGAACACGCGTAAATTTAAACCGAAACATTCCTCCTCATCCGCATTATATGTTAAACGTTGCTCGAGTCGCTAGCCCTTAAGATGAAGCCTCTAACGTCGCCGCCGTCCCTACTAGCCCTACTACTACCCCTAGCATCGGGCTCGGGTCTACCCGAGGCCACAGAGTCAGTGATGGACAGCTCCGTGCCCGTCTCCGTCGCCACTTCGGTAGGCGAGCATGTGGCAGTGTTTGGGTTTGCAGCTCTCCGCAAGTCCAGCCAAAGGGCCGCCGCCGCAGGAGCTGGAGACGGTGGTGCCTGATGCGGGACAGAAGCCGCCGTCGTCGTTGGCAGCATCGGCGCAGCCTGCGCACGGCGGTGCCGACAGAAACGCACAAAGTTGTCCGCGGCGGGCGATGATGACGAGCTGGACACAAAGGGTCGCCAGGGCGGCGGGCTCCTCGGCTGCGCGTATTGGTATTCCGCCGCTCGCGCCTCCGGCGGCTCCCAATCGTTCAACTCATCCAAAGCGGAGCGCTGCAATTCGTGCACTTTCTCTACCGTGTCGTGGTACAGCTGGTCGACTTCGGTTATGCATTCATCGCGGACGCACCGCACTTCGGTCATGGCGTCGTCGACCTCGTCTCGGAACTCTTGCTTGTATCCATCCATTACGCTGTCCCATGGAGCCTCAGCGTCGACCACGTCGCTGATGACTTCGTAGAGGCTTTCGTTTTGAGCCGAGAGCAGCTGCTTCAGCTTTCGCTGCACGATCTCGGGCACCATTTTCTCAAGTGTTTCCTGGAGCATTTGGCGCGAAACGACGTCTGGGGCGACGGGAGGAGAGAGAGGAGGATGCACGTAGGCTGGGGGTGCAGGGCCTTCGGAGACGGCGCGTGGCGGTGGTGATGGCGAGTCTGTGTCAATGCTCAGAATCCCAAGCCCCGTCTGTGGATTTTGCTCGCTGGACTTACCTCCTGGCCGACGTCTCTTCTTTCCCACCGTCTGGTAGGCTGGCGGGCTGCCTCCGATACGAAAGATGTCCCGCGATGCTGTTTGAGCGCCGAGCCCGCCAAAGGCACGGCCGTCCGGTTCAAGCGGCGTCAGGTTGCCGCCATTGGCCAAATCAACGAGACTTTGCAGCGACTTGAGACGACTTTCGTCGACTCCATGGCCTCGAGTATGGATGGCGAGCCGTGTGGCACTACAGACGCGGTAGAGCGCTTTTGCTTCGTTGTGAAACTCTGCAGTTGGCGTCAAGAGCGATACGTCAAGGCCTGGCGGCACGCTCACAGTGGCCGGGCTATCCAAATGCAATTGCAGAGTCAAGTATTGCTGGGTTGCATGGGCCGGCGCGTCTTTGCTGAGATGGCTCTGAATGTCAGCAGGAATGGCAGTGCTGTGACCAAAAGCAATCGTGGGGCCTTTGGATCCATCAAGCGACCTGAGGGGAAGACGAAGCGCCACGAGCTGATTTCCCGGGACATTTTCAAAGCAGAGAAACATGCGCAGTGTGACACAAGCCTGCGCCGCATTGGGGTCGAAGACGAGGGAAATTTGGCAAGGGCACCAGGGACAGTCAGGATCGTCAAGGTAGACGGCGACGGCAGGGCGGTTCTTCAGAATGGCGCGCGCATCAGCAGAGCGGTTGCGGGTAGGCATGTTGGATATGGAATGATTGATTGTTGACCCCGCCAGGAGCAGCGGTATTCCCTCCCGCCCGGGCTTTTTCTAGAAACAAGAAGAGAGCAGCCCTGACTCGATGATGCTTGTGTGTGATTCTCCACCTCGACGCGATGACCAACACGAATGCCGTGTCCAACTCGGACGCCCACCGGCAGCGACGCGCCTTGCCCCTCCTTGGAAGGTGAAGGAGGCCCTATGGGACCACAGGGATGGCAGGTTCGGGGCCAGCAAGATGGGCCGGTCGGAGACGGCAGCGTGGAGGCGACGCGTTGGCGGAGAGCGAGAGAGATGCGGTACGGAAGGCGAAGGGCAGCGAAGACGACGACGGCCTGGGTGGGATGTCAGTTGGACGTGACGAGGAGAATATGGCGAGGCTGTACATGAAATGAATGGATGGACAGAGGAGGTGTGGTGTTGATGAAAGATGGGTCGTGAGACGTGGAGGGCGGTGGAAGAAACGAAAATGCGGGTGGCTGGGGCGCTTAAATCTCGGATCCGGCTCATCTTGATGCCGAGTCGCACCGGCCCGAACACCAAACGCGAACACGACGCGACTTTGCGACCAACACGCAGCTACAGCAATGAGACCCGAGGTACGAACTGGACATTGCCCCTCGTCTCAATAGACAGCTTACTCACGAGGCACATCTAGGGCCTAATGTTGACCGTGCTCACGCGCAATTGCGCGATGCTAAAATTAAAAACCGCCGCGCCCTAGCAGCTAACGACCCCTTAGACGGACACATAGCATAAGCCTAACAATCTAGCCTAAAGTAGCGAGCGTGTAAGGCTAAGGGTTTCATTATAATAGGTGATAGGCCTATTAAAAAATATGCTAGTAAGGGTTAATGCCTACTACTTAGACTTTAATAATAACGCGTAAGCTTTTAAAATATACCCTAATACTAATACCTATTTTCCTACCCCTATATATCCTCTTAGCCTTCTTCCTCTATATATCTATCTATACTACCCTATCTAATATTTCTAACTACTATAAGACGCCTAGGATATAATAGAGTATATATTACTAATAAATATAGAATAATAATTAAGTTAGGTATAGAGTAAGGCCTAGTTTAGATATAGCTAATATAGATATATAGAGGCTAAACTATAAATATTAATTAACTAAGACTACCTAGATATACTTTCTACTATAAACTAACCTCCTAGAACTAGTAAGTTAATATTTTACTAAGAACTAATTACCTAGACTAGTAAGATAATACTATTATAAACTAGTCTATACTTCTCTATTAAGTTCTAGTATATTAAAGCTACCTATAGTACTTAATAGAATATAAATAAATTAAATCTCTTCTCTTAGTATTAGGTTAAATAATATACTAGCCTCTATAGTTACTAGAGTTAGTAGGTCTATCTTTAATACTACTCTAGCTAGTACTTACCTCTAAGATCTTATTTATTAGAGCTAAGAAGAAGAAGAAAGTAGCTAGATACTAGGAAGATAATTCTACTATAGATAAATTTATACCTCTCTATAGACTACTAGCCTACTAAAGCTATCTATAATACTTAATAAAATAAATATAAAATTCCCTTCTATTAGTATTAGATTAGGTAAGATACTAGCTCTAGTAGCTATAGAAGTTAGTAGGTTATCTTCTATACTACTAAAGCTATAATTCTTCTATTCTCTACTATCTTTATATAAGATTCTAAGGCTCTATCTACTACTAGTAGTCTCTTTTATTCTTCTAAGCTTACTATCTAAATACCTTCTAGTTATTTACTAATTAAGGTATAACTCTATTATAACTATACCCTCTATATTTAATACTTCTTAGTCTATACTTACTCTAAGAATTATTTTTTCTTATATTAGAGAAGGAAGAGGAAGTAGCTAGAGATTAAAAAGATAACTCTCTTTCTATAAAGTAACTTATAGACTAACTAGATAGATAAGATAATACTACTAACTACCTAGCCCTAGAAGAATAATACTACTATAAATTAGCTATTTAGTCTATTAAGATAATACTCTACTAAGAATAGTATACCTAGACTATTAAAATAATACTACCTTAGACTAACTAGCTTATATTTCTCCTTAGACTACCTATAACTAGAAGTTATATACTATTATAATTTATATATATACTAGATCTATACCTATATATATAACTTAAAAATAGTATATTAAATAATAGTTATAGTACTAAATTACCCCTTATCTAAACTAATCTTAATAAGGAGCTCTATCTTCTATTATTTCTTAGGTAGTAGGCTAGCTAGGATTTAGTTAATAAATACCTTAAGGTATAGCTAGAGATAGATAGAGCTTTCTATTAGTAGAGTATATTTACTTAACTATTCTCTAACTTTTATTATAATACTAGAAAACTTTAGGACTTAATTCTATATTATAGTTATTAGTAGATAGATTATAATGCTTTACTATAATAAACTACTATATTAATATATAACTAGTATATTATAGGTTAAAATTAATAGAAAAGTAGTCTAATATATAGTAGTAATATTAGTAATAGTAATCTTCCTAGTAGAAACTAAGTACCTAAACTCTAGTATCTATCTTTAGCTTTTACTACTATAGTAATTTCTAAAGAGGGATAGTACCTTACTACCTTTAGTAACTTTATATTATAGCTATAACTACTACTACTATAGCTAACTAAAACGCTTAACTTCTTCTATACCTATACTTCTATCTACTATACTCCTCTCCGCCTAAGTACTACTACTAATAGATACCTAGCTAACTACTATACTAGTCTTACTACTAAAAAGGCTGCTTATAATAATTTAGTTAAGCTATATAAGCGCCTCTTTTCGCCTATAACTAAGCTAGGATTAAAAGAAGTAGCTAGTACTACTAAGACTAAGGCTATAAGACTATATAGCATCTATCTAATATAGTATAATTATAAGCTTAAGGCTTATTACTAGCTTTAGATAGCTAAGATTTATTAATACTAGGTATAACCTTCTTTAATATAATAAAACACTATAAGAGATAAGCTATTAGAGCTAAGCTAGGTAGTACCTAATATATATAAGTAGAATTAAGGTAAGCTACTATACCTATAATATATAGAGAGTAAGTATTAGATATATAGATATATAGGTAGATTAGATAAGGTAGCTAATATATATCTCCTTATTTCTACCTTATTATATAAGCTAGCTTAAGTAGAACTCCTAATATCCCTCTACCCTAGGTAGTAAAAACTAAGGTAGACTATTTAGACTAAAGACCTATACCTACTATGTTAAAAATAAAAATATTAGGTTTATTACTATAGACTTAATATAAAAGACTTACTAGACCTCCTACTAGGTCCTACTAGGTATAAACTATACTAATAGTAGTATTAACTAGGCCTTCCTCTAGTATATTATTAACTAATAGGGGCTTATTAATTAGTAACTCTTTATAATAATTACTACTAAGAATATACTTATCACGCTATATAATACTATATAGAGTAGCCCCTCTACGTCCCCTTAGTTAATATAGACTAACTAACCTTACTATCTATTATTAATATACTAATAGCTAATACTAACTTATTCTACCTTAGTAAGTAGCTATATAGTAACCTACTTCTAGTATAAAGTAACGCGCCGCGTCTATAACTAACTATGCTAAGTAGTAGCTATTAAATAAAAGGCGAATAAATGTAACTATAATAGGATGTTTTAGTAGGGATATATATAATAAGAAGATAGAGAAAAGGTTAATAGGATATAATAATATCTTATAGTACTATAAGTATAGTAAAAGAAGGAAGAGAACTATTAAAAAGCTATTATATACTTTAGCCTTACTACTTACTTCCCTTTAATAAAATATATACTATATAGAGTATTAGTAGTTCCTCTATATTATATAAGCGCATCTATCTATATTCTCTTAATACTAATATTAGGTAGCCTAATATTATATATAGCTAAATAGAATAACCTTATTAGTTAGTTACTACTTACTATAACGTAATTCTAACCTACCTAGATATACTCTCTCTCCCTTTCTTTCTAATTACCTTAATCTTCCTAGAGCCTTCCTTACTATATATAGCCTTACTATAGTAGCTCTAATAGTATTAATAGATTTAGCTTCTAGCTATAAATGCTCTTATTACTTAGTCTATTATAGTAGTAGTACTAGAATAAGAGACGGCTATCTAGTTAAAGGGAGAAGAGATAGTATAGGTAGATTATAGTAGGAGATTAATAAACCTTCTATTACTATCCTATATAGAAATACTCTAGTCTAAGAAACTAGCTTAGCTATTACTAACTACCTCTAGTACTTATACTAATATATACTCCCTACTATTAGCCCTTATTATAAGCTATATCTAGACTATTTACTACCCTCTTACTAGCTTAGAAGAATTAATTTTTAGGTTTAATACCTAGATTACTTTTCTATAGTAGTTCTATATAACTTAACCTTATTATTAGATACTATAGTACTAGCTTACTAGCTTAGCCTAGTACTATCTTATATGTATTAATTATTTTTAGGTATAGAATCTATAAATCTACTATAAAATTATATTTAAGCGTTTATTTTAGAGCGTTAGTACTAGTATAATAGTACTAGTACTAAGTACGTTAAAAAGTTACCTACCTATAGGAAAGAAGATACTACTAAGAGAGGTAATTAAATATCTAGGATAAGTCTTAAGGGAGATATAGAAAATTATAGTTTTAGTAGGTTTAGAGATTACTAATAGTATCTATAGATTATTACCTATTATACTAGTAGAGGGGCGTTATTAAGGGGAAGTATTAGAGAGTATAGAAGCTTAGTATAAAGATAGACTACTATTATAAATATACCTAATCTAATAGCTACTTCTAGAACTACTATAGATATTAATAAGCTAATTATAGATACTTATATAATTAGAAATTATAGGTTAGATTTATTTCTATAGAACGTATTATCTCTACTAGCTTTAATTTATACTAGTAGGGTAGTTAATTAATTCTAGCCCCTCTATAAGTCTATAAATCCTTATAATAATATAAACTATAGAAGATATATCTAGCTTAAAGATCTAATAGGTAGATTAATAGAAAGAGGAGTAAAGAGATTAGAAGTATTAAATATTAGTAACCTCTAATTACTAATAGTAATAGGCTCTATAGTCTTAATAGTAGCCTTAGATCTTTTACTATATTTAGACCTAGCTATAGGCTCCTAGTATAGATAGAGATATAGGGATAGATAAAGAGAGATATTATAGATACTTAGATTAATACTAAGATTATATATTAATTTTATATTATAAGTAATCTAGCCTATTTTTTACTCCTTATTAGTAGGTATATACTACTTAGATAAGTATTTCTCTCTACTAAGTTAATAAAAGAAGTCTAATACTTAGACCTACCTATCTTAAATAAAGTTAATATATATATAGAGAAGAAGTATAAGATAGATTTAGTAGATAAGGGATCTATTAGTTACTATAGTAGTATTATATTAGTTTAAATAGGATATAGAAGAGTACTTATAGTTAAGAATTACTTAGGCTAGTAGTAAGGTATCTAAAGCTAGCTTAATAAGGTAGATAAAAGAATAGATTAAAAAGATTATTAAGGTAGTAAAGGAATCTAAGTAATCTACTAGTAAATAAGGATAATACTATACCTCCTATAAAAAGATAGTCTATATATTTTAATTATATTAAGGCGTTAGCTAAGCTAGATACTCTAGTTAAATATAACTATATTTTTAAGGTTCTTAGGGTTTTTAATAGATATAACGTATAGAAAAGTATATAGAAGTAATTATTATATACTACTAGCTATAAAATTTATTCCCTTTATTAGTTTCTACCTATAGTATCTAAATACTAGAAGCTATAAACTTATTAGTAGTATAATAATAAAGTATCCTAAACTTAGATTTACTACTATACTTAGATATATTTTAGTTACTTAATAAGGTATTTCTATTTATATAGTTTCTTTACTAAAGGATTTTTATAGGTATAGTATAGGTAATAGAGAAAATTCTAACTAGGTTATATTAATAGATATTTAAGGAAGTAGGAGAAGCTCTAAAAACTATCTCTATTCTAACTATAATAGAGCTTATCCTATAATCCTACTAAATATAAGAAGTAATAGAACCCTTAACTTAAACTTAAGTATTTAAGTCTAGTCTTCTATTCTCTCTTTAGCTATATTTTACTATTAGATTTAGCCTTAATTTATCCTTTTATACTATAGCTATAATAGTAATATATACTATAAACCCCTTATTACTCTCTCCTATTTACTATATACTTTAATAGCGCTCTAATAATTAAGACTACTCTCCTCTTATAGCTATTAGATATAATATATTTACCTAGGAGATATAAGATTCTACCTACTAATTATTCTTCTATACTTCTTTTAACTACCTTTTTATACTAAAGACTATAGAACTTAGCCTATTAAGCCTAGTAAAATAAGATAAGACTATATACTCTATAGCTAAGAATAATTAGAAACTTATACTCTCTTCCTATACCTTTAAAGTATAGATAATTACTTAGAAGATTAAAATCCCTTATTCTATATCTAAATCTATAATTTTTTTATATTAGGCGTAGCTTTTAGTAGCTATAAGAAGTAGATAATCTAAATATAAGGCGTCTATCTCTAGGTTACTATCTATATAATAGTAGGAGTAGTATTATAAATATATAATTAGGTAAAAAGTGCTTAAAGAGTCTCTAAGGTAAAAAGTATAGTAGTACTTACTCTTAATAACTATACTACCTATATAGCCTTATAAGGTACTATATACTATAAAAATAAAGAAGTATTACCCTACTAGAAGGACGTTAGTAACGCCTACTACTACTACTACTATAATAGAATCCTAGTAGTAGAAAGTAGTAGTATATACTATAAAGTTACGTCTATATCTTTATAGAAGCTAAATAGTACTATAGTATATATTAGCTAGGAGAAGATAATCTTATTTAGGCCTAGATACTATATATCTCTAGTAGGTAGATTAATAAGAATATATAGTACCCTAACTTAATACTATATATTATATATATATTAAAACTTAAGAAATAGTAGATAAGGTACTATTATTATATATTATAGCTATTATCTTCTTTCTTATAGGTATAGAATATTTTATATAAGATTTTATATAGGATTTTATAGTTATAAAATCTTATATAAAATCTTACTTAGCTTATAAAGTTTTAATTAGCTACTATATAAAATCTCTCTACTAGCTCTCCCTCCCTATAAAATATATTATAGGGACTAACTCGGCCATAATTCCTTTATTACTTACTCCTTAAGCATATATAATATGTAAAGCGTAAGAGTTTATTTACTTATAAAAGCTATTAAGATGGAATTCGCCATCCTAGGCGTTTTAAGACGACGCTAAGAGAGACTTTTTGTAGGACGAGGGACTGTTAGGCTATCCTTTCCATCGTCTAGTGCGACGACTTCTACACCCTTAGTCTCGCTACTACTGTGGGATTAGAGCATAGGTGTTCCCCTTGCGCATAGCTGCCGACGGCATTTTGCGGCGGCCTACCCGCCTAATTCCTTCTCGAATCATTCCCCATAAATCTCTCAGTCCCGGCACATGAAGCCTCCTCGTTCCTTAGGCATACACTTGGTCATGCCATCGAAGGGATTTCCCTGATTCTTTTGTCAGCCGTAGTTTTCCGTTGAATTGTTGAAGTCTGTCGCGGGCGTTAGCCACGACGCCGGCAAACCTTTTTTTGCACAACCACGACGAGGAAGCATGGCGTAGTTTGCTGCATCTCGCGCGGTGGTTAGTGTCATGTGTGTTTTCCTTTGGGTCTGCCGATGGCGGGTAAGTAGCGCAGAGTTGAGATCCGTCCGCAGCACGCCAGCCAGCAGCACCCATACACCTATAACTACAGTCTGGCTGACGCCAGGAGGTTTTTCTTCCGCAAAACGATAAACAGAGCGCGGATATGCCGTTCCTCGCACATAGAACGAACAGCAGTGCAAGTGGTTCATCCCAAGCATTACTGTTGCCAGCCGCCACCACGATCCAAGCTCCGCCACAAAATCTTCCACGAAATCTTTCGCCTGTCACTGCGTACTAAAATAAGGCTGCACAGAATGCTGACGGGCCAAGAAATTTTCTCGACCTTGTACCATTGGTACCATGCATTGCACTTGATTTTCTCGCTCCGGTCTTGACTAGAATCATCGAAGTCGTCAACGTTGAACTTCACTGTCGTTTGCTAACGTCAAGATGCTATTTTGTAAGAAAGACAAGGTGGCTGATTGAAATTCTGTTTGCCGCATGTGGCGCAGCGGCGCGGCCGTTGTGTGGGTTTCCCTTGCGCTCGGCGGCCGGCGGTGTCGCGGAGCCCCACACAGAACGGCCCTCTGGCGTTACACCCAGTACATCACCATCCCACCATCTCATCTTCTCGTCGCAATCTTGGTTTCGCAATCCAGTTTCTGAGGCGTGGTGACAGGGTGAAAAAGGCTGCAAACTGTTCAACACCACGTCCACCGCGTCTACTCTGCAGCTGTCTCCACTCTACCCTGCTACCTGCTCCAACGATTTTCAAAGACGACTTGGAGACAACAAGCCCGCCGAGTGCAGACACGATCCCTACGACACACATCTGCCATACGACCGAACCACAATCTTCTCGCTACAGCCTTCACAATCCCAGTTTCGTGATGCATCAATAACGTAAGTGTTTCGCGCTTGAAAACTGAACAGCAAAAGGTGCACTGCGTCGCTACCGCGGGTCCTTCTCCCGCACTGCGTACAATTTCCTGAAGCCGACTTGGCGACAGTATGTTTGCCAGCTGGAGCAGACACACTCCCGTCAACTCTCAATGGCAAATATGCGCAACTTGGTGACGTCCTCAACTTGCCTTGCCGTCCCAACGGCGCCGTCTCATGGGACTTCCGCCCAGGGCACCAAATTCTGATTGGCTCCACAAAATTCTGTACAAAATCTTGATTCGCTGCACAAAATCTCGGCCATGTCTTCTCTCCCACAAAATCTCTCACATCTTCCTCTTCCCCTCGTGTTCTTCTTACCTGCACCCGGTGCCATTCCCACATGACCGCTAGTGTGTTCGCCGTACTTTCCTGATTGAGTTGATGTAGCCATCAAATTGGAACTTCGCTGTCGGTTTCTCGCACCATGAAGAGAGTGGAGCGTCAGGCTGTTCGTCGCATGTCGCGCTGCGTTTGGAGCCGCGCAGCTTTGGCATTGTTACTCCGGACATAGATGCTCGCCACGCAATCGCTACCTACGGTCTGGCTGGCGTCGCCGCGAAGCATTTCTGCGCAATGATCACACTGTATATGCTGTTTGTCGCATGTCGCATGTCGCGGCGACGGGGGCAGCCTCAGTCTTTCCACTGCCAGCAGGACCACAGAGTGAAGGTGTTGTTTCCTTTCCCTTACGCCTGATGGCTATTTGGCGTGGGAGCCCACGTCAATCCTAAGGCGCCGACTTCTGATTGGCTCCACAAAACATTGCACAAAATATTGATTGGTCCCACAAAATCCTGTACAAAAAGTTGATTGGCTGTTGTACAAAATCTCGCCCAGGTCTCCCCTCCCCCACAAAACCTCCAACGATATCTTCCGCCGGCACTCCACACACCTGCCTGCGGCTTGTCTGGCGTGCTGCCGTCTTTCAACGCTCAAAACACCACAAACGCCACTGCCACCATCTCAATGCAATTCTCGCCACTTGATTTTTGCAACGTGTCGATTGCAGAGCTCCTGCGCCGTTGCACACCGCCACAGTCTTCTTCCCTGGAGCTACGGTCCCTGACGGCCGCTCGCTGATAGCAGCCCAGAACCACTCCTGCCGGCCGGCCGGTCAGCAAACAGGCACAAATCGGCAACGTCCTCTCTTCGTCGTCCAATCAGCACACCACCAACTTCTCATCGCTATCTTCGCGTTCCGGTCCCGATTTTGTGACGTGTCGACTGCACGAAACATGCGGTTCGAATTACCTGAGAATTCCATCGCACCATTGCAGAACTGCCGCCTCTCCTCCTCGCCTGCATATTGCGATTTTCAAAGCCAACTCAGCTACGGTCGGAAAACGTGCATGCCCACCTTGACGCCATTCCCGCCTCGCCGTCCCAACGCAGCGCCGCAGCCGAGGACAGCGGAACGCAAACGCTGCGCTCCATCACGCCCCCTCCTCTCCTCTCCCAAGATTGCTTTCTGGACGGGCAGGGTTGCCGGCGGAGTCTTTGGTTCGACCCGTCGACACCAAGGGCACGCACAACACCATCGCAAGCCCGTCCACCATGCGCAAACCTGCCCCATCACCCAGAGGCCCCATTTCCAACGTCAAGCGGCAACAGACCTTTCCCTGCTCCTCCTCTGCCACGCAGCCCATGGTGATTCTCAGAGACAACTCAGCGACCGACCGCGGAGAAAATATAGGCATGGCAGGGTAGGCTACTTCCCCAGTTGGCAAGTTTGCACGCATGCATGTGCACCTCACCAATAAAGTCCTATCCAATCCTCGTTACTCCAGCAATGGCCAAGGCAAGGTGGATGGAAAGGTGTAGCGGCGACTGCGGCGGCCAAGATCAGATAGATGCGCTCCCACACACCCACCGGCTGGCCGGTCGGAAAACAAGATTGCGCGCCTTGATGCTGTTTTGTCTCTGCCTCACAATCCCCACGTTTCCATCCTGGCGCCGCGACCAAGGTAAGGTGGACCAAGTGGTGAGGCAAAGCCCGCTCGTGCTACTGATGCGGTGGCGGCATCTAAGAATAGGAAGTGTGATGACGATGATGAGAAAAGCGACAAGTTTCATGGGCTTTTCGGATGAAGTGGGTCTGGTGAGTGGGTGGGTGAGTTTGTCCATCGCTCGCCGACGACCCGCGACCTGTCCAAGCACGGCCTTCCCGTACTTCAAACCAGCGCGACGAAAGCGGCTGCGGCGTCGTTGGTTTTTGGGCCTAAATGGCACTGGGCCCTTCTGCCCTGGCCAATTGTGGAGTCCAAAACTGGTGGCTCGTGTTGTTCAATGAAGAGAAAGCCCTGCTCATGTCTTCACTGCTTATACTGCGTGCGTGCGAGCTGTTGGCAGGTCGGTCGGTTTGCCCTGCCTGTCGAGACTAGGGAGCAAGGGTAGTCGGCCGTCTGGACGTCTGGGGTTTGAAAACTGTCTATTTAGACGCGTGCGAGGCGGCGCAGGGTTTCGCAGGGACATTAATGGTGGGAGTTTGGTGATGCGATGAGGATTCTGGAGGCGAAGAACAAGGAAGGCAACAAACGATGACTGTCAGCGCGTCGTACATAGTCGTGCCGCACGCATGTCCATGGGAATCCTGGGGGCTCGCCCGCCCTGCTTTACTAATCCAGCCATCTTCAAGTCAGTCGGTCTCCAGTGTGACAGCGACGGTAATTGTGCAATTGTTGGTTGCTTTGTTGGTTGGAATTGGCGGTGCGATTTTCGACTCACATGTATGGATGCGCCATGCGTGGCGAGGACGGGAATCATGATGCAGAACAGTTGTTTCATGCTGCGACGTCGTGGCGGTGACGAAGCGCGGTGGGTTGGTGGATAGGTGGAAGAATGGGGTTGGTGTAAGGCTGATGTGGGCTAACGCTTTCAGGTAATTTGATTGCGCCATGGCCGAAGCATGGGCGGGAATCCGGACGGAGAAAAGCGGGGAAAGCTTAATTTTGGCTGAAAAATCCTTCGCAACGAGGCTCAGTGTACTTATTTTGAACTGCAGAAGCGAGCGGGGGTGCATCTTGATCATGCTCCATCCAAGATACGGACAAGGGCTGATTGTTGCTAGCAGCCGTGAAAGTCAGAAATGGGCATGGATGGAGACTTGGAAAAGTAAGATGAGGGTTCCTATTGAGCCATAATTTGCTGGAGATTCCCAGGAAGACATAAGGCGACCGGTTGCGACGTTCAACTCGTCAGCTGCCGGGCGCAGGAATTGCGCGACCATGGAAAGCGACGCGTGTTGGATTTTGTGGGGGATTTTGTGCAGGATTTTGTGGGCACAAAATCTACACCGAAATCCCGAACGGCTGCATAATTGCGCTCGCCCTCCCGTCCCTCGCACATTTTCATCGTTGCTGCTGAAGTGCATCGCGTGCAACAATCTTGCTGGCCCGACCAAACTAATGACACCGTCCAACGCAACACCGTTGAATTTTTTGACAAGAGACGTGTGCCGCAAAAGTCATTGCTCGCCGCCATCAACAACATTACCAGGCAGTCTGCCCTCCCTGCTGCACCTACCGACCGGGGAAACTCGCCTAACGCCCGCTCTGCTGAAGCCATCCGACTTCAGCTGACTATTCAGGCACCTGAGACTCAAAGCTTTGTGACTTCATCGCAACATTTACCTCCCAAGGTCGGCTACCGTCGCTGGCGGGCATCCCCTTCTCTCATCTCCATCGTCCTTTGCGCCTTCGTTTTTCCCTCAGCCGCTGAACACTCTCCCACACTTCAGCCACCACATTTTCTCATCGCACGTCGACAAGATTTTCCTGTTGCTGCAAAAAAGAGAAAAAAAAAAAAAAAAAAAAAGTGCCGCCCCTCTCCTGATTTCCGGCCAGCCATTGTTCTGACATCGATTGCACAAGTTCTCTGCTCCAACAGAATCGCTGCTCGTCACAGCACTCGGCCACCAACGCCCTCGGATCCACAGCATCAGCATCAGAATCCGGAGTTCAACATCTAGATCTGGTCAACGCTTCCAAAAAAAAAAAAAAAAAAAAAAAAAAAAAAAAAAACTACTCCACGCCACTGACCGACCAACTGACCCGAAACCTCATCGAGCACCGTCACCCTGGAGTAGCTCTCTGCTCTTTGACGCTGTTCTCGGTCTTTTGCTTAACATCACCATACCACTTCCGCCATATGAGGATTGCCAAGGTCAACCACCGTCTTGCTGACAATTAGGTATACTAGATCAATTTTTGGAGACACACTTTAGCTTAAGTTGGTGGTGGGATTTTCTCACATAGTTATCGACTGCCGCCACTTTAGACATATACGGCTTTCTGAAGAAGACATTTTCGAAACCCTATACATCGAGAAGCCATCTACCCACACGCTCTTTAACTTAAGCGACTGTCGAAACTGTTTTTCAAGGTGATAGACAGCTAATCTAGACCTGCAAACCTAAGAGCTCTGCTTAAAATCTTGCCATGCGTAAGCGCCGAATCACATCCAACGCTCTAAGTCGGAAATCCCTCTGCGATTTTAGATCCACGTATGGCCCTTTTCCTTGTTTTGCGCTAGGCCCTTGACCTCTTCGTGCAGTAACAGCAACGAAACACTGTCGAGCCACGGCGTGGATCTGCCTGTGGAGATGTACAGCGCCGAAAGGGAATACTCCGCATATGATGACCATGAAGAAGGCGCTCACGGCTGAAGAGCCCTTCCTAAATCCCGTTTTTGCGCCGCGTCTACGAGCCCGGGGAAGATGAGCGTAGAATTAGGGCCCGACCCCGTCGACATAACTCGTCGCGAATTTCCAGGTCCTCGGTCTCGATAGGCGATTTAGTCGTGGAGATGTAGATAGGGGGCTATATGACGTCGGCACTTAAAGTAAATAGAAACTTTTCCTTAAGCTTTCTTACGACGAGAGTAAATTTCTTTTGCGATAAGTGCTAGCTCCGGCTGTGAGACATCTATTACCTAGAGAATTAAGACTAAGAATCTAGAGGCTTATTACTATATGCCTAGCTCTAGTTTAGAAGCATTCTATTATAGGCGTATTAGCTATAGTAAGACTACCTAATTAACTATATGTCTACTACCTAGTAACTTTACTATTATTATTATTAGCTTATTAGCTCTAGGGATGTGCATAGCCTATAAAGATTTTAAGTAGTAAGACTAGTTATTTACTATAGAACTCTTCTAGGAGATAACTATAGAGACTATTAAAAGGAATTAGAAGTAACGTTATTAAGCCTATTATTATAGTTCTAAGTTAAAGCGTTTCTAGTAAGTTTTATATAGATAAATAGGAAGCGAAATCCTCTACTCTTAATAATAGTTAACCTTAAATAAGTATTAAATTAGTGTTTAATACTCTATGTTAAAGAGCCTACTATAAGTCCTTAAATAGTAGAAATTAAGTCCCTACTTAAATTACTACTTAGGTTAAGGTGCCTATAGTAGGTCCTTAAGTAGATAAATTAGAAGTAATATCCTCTAGTCTTACTAATTATTTACTTAGTATAAATACTATACTAGGCTTTAACTCTTTAATTTCTAACTATAAAGGATAATAGAGAAGTTACTTTATACTATAATTAATTAAATCTTATATATTTATATCTATCCTAGTTAGTACGTAGTACTATAATAAGAAAGACGTGCTTAATATAGCTAGGCTTTAAGATAAGAGAGAGCTATTCTAGTCTTTCTCTATAATAGATTAACTAGTTATAGGTAACTATACTATATTTATAAAAAACTTTATTTATAGGAGTATTAAAATAGTTATTTTCTAATATTTATAGGTATAGGAGATTTTATATAGGATTTTATATAGGATTTTATAACTATAAAATGCTATATAAAATCCTAATTTACGCTATAAAATCTTCCTTACGCCTAAGGCCTACTCTAATATAATTATAATTATAAGTCTCTTTTATTTCTTTATACTACTTCTTTTATACTATTATCTTCTATTTTACTATCCTTCTTACTATTAACCTAACTACTATAGCTATAGTTATATAAACTAGGAAAGATAGTACTCTATAGTAATCTTAAGCCTACGCCTTATAGCTATAGCTAGCTTAGATTCCCTTATCTATTAACTTCTTAGAACTATACCTAGTTAGATTATAGCGCTACCTATACCTTCTAATATAGTAATCTAATATCTAGCTACTAACTAATAAGACTAAAATAAGATATATAAGTAAGTATATATCTATTAATTATATAATAACGGCCTAGCCCCCCCTCTATCTTATAGTATTAACTAGCTTCTTCTTACTAAACTTCCTTCTTAGAAATTACTTACTCTAGGTGTAAATATAGTATAAATAGGAGATCTTAAACGATTTTTATATACCTACCCTAAAGCTAAGCTAAGTCTAGTCTAGTATAATAGCCTTACTTATTACTTAGTAGGATATCCTTAGACCTAATACCCTAGTTACTAATATAGTATAGTAGCTAAGTAGTTATTTACTAGAAAGAGACTTTAGTAAAGAGCCTCTTACTACCTACTTAGGTTTAAATTCTAAGACCTATTAAGATAACTATAATGCGTTATCTCTTATATTAGTTTTAACTATAAAATATCTTATAGTCTTATCTATATCCTATCTCCCTACTTACTCTCTATTTATTAAGCTTTTAGAGGATATATATACTACTAGTATTATACTTTACTCCTAGGTAAAGACTAATACTATAGTTTAGTCTTATAAGAAGATCTAAGTAGCTTACTAATATAATAAAGCGCTATAAATTCTAGCCTAGCCCTTTAGCTTCCCTTACTAACTTAATATACCTAGTATTTCTATAATATAGGTTATACTTAGAGTTAATAGCAAGATATATAGGTTATCTAAGTAGAGATAGGGCGTTAAACTTTAACTACTACTAGTAATATAACTATAAAATATTAGAGTAGTAGCTTATATATATCCTATTTCTATTAAACTTTATAGGCATTACTTTACTCTAGCTAGAAGATATATACTAAACATCTAGTTAGAATATTCTAAATAGCTTTTACTCTTATACTATTCTAAAAAGTTCTACCTAACTATATATTTACATACTATAAGGTTAATAGCGTAGATATTAACTAGGTAAGTTAATTCTTTAAGATAGGTACTTAAAATTATAATAGCTACTAATAACTTTATATATATAATAGTATAATTATAAAATACCTTACTATTATATTACTAATTAGGCCTATCTCTTAGAAATTACTTTAATAATAAGTATAGTATAATTATAACTAGCGCCCTTAATACTAGATATAGTATAGTATCTAATTATTTACCTACTAAAAAGAGGTAGAGTAGGCTACTTCTATCTTCTTTAGCTATTACTTTATCCTAGCTAAATATCTAGTACTATAGCCCTTATAAGAGAATTTTAAATTAATTTTTTTACTAGTATACTATACTATGAAGACTACCCTAATAACCTTACCTATAAGTAAGATATATATAATATTTATACTATATACCTAGGATAAGCTTAAGGCCTATATATCTACGCTTTAAGCTAAGTATTAGAAGCTTAACATCTTAAGCTACTAACTAGATAGACTCTTATTAAACTTACTATTAAGTATATATACTTAAGTATAACGTGCTACTATTTATAGCTATAGGAAAGAAAAATCATTCTAAAATTTACCTAGTTATATAAGAAGACCTTAGATAGTAGTTAATACCTATAGACTATTATAAGCTATAGTACTATAAAAAGTAATCTAAAAGCTTTACTTACTTAATAGTAAGATCTATTTAGTATACATGCTATATTATAGGAGATAAAGCTAGCTAGTACTAATACTATCTATAGATATAGTTTTTAAAAATTAAAAATTAAACTACTATTACTTTAGGACTATAGGATATTATTATAGTAAATACGCGTCTTTTATTACTAGCTAACTTAGTTCTAGTTAAGCTCCTTCCTAGGTATGTAATTTAAGCGCTATATTTAGCTATAGCTAGCTAGAAACCTAACGTAAAAGGAAGCTCTAGTAAGGAGATTATAACTTAATTATAGCGCCTTACGCCTTAGTAGTATAAATATTACTAAATACTATTATTTTTAAGCTTTTAAAAGAGATAGACTAAGAGTAGGTAATATAGAAATTTTATATAATATCTTATATAGGATATTAGGCTCGTAAAAACCTATATAAAATCTTATATAAAATTCTCTATAAAATCTTCTACTAAGTATTTACTTATATAAGAACCTTACCTAAAGTTAGAGTATACTTAGTATTTATACTATATAGGAATTTAATAAAGCTAGTACCCTTATAGCTAATATAGGAGTTAGTAATCTAACTACTACTACTAGAAATAGCTATAATTTTATAACTATAAAGAGTCTTAATATTAAATCTATAACTCCTACTATCTACTATCTATCTTCTATTAAGCTTACTTCTTAGATATGTATATTAAGTACTAGATTTTACTTCTACTAGCTAGAAAACTAATATTAGATTATAAATCTTTAGTAAAGTATAATACTATATACCTAGTAACGTAAAAGGTAAATAGTATTAAATATTTTATATAAGATTTTATAGGAGATCTTATAAATATAAAATCCTATATAAAATCTTTCTAAGAATAACCCTACTAATATATCTAAAAAATCTTAAATAGTAGACTATTTATATCTTATTAAGCTTCTTTCCTATTTATTACTTCTATAGCTTTTCTCTATCTACTAAATTAATTTATTTAGTATTAGTACTATATGTTAATAACTTAGCGCTACGTACTATAGCTTTATAAATTATAAGACCCTAATAAATAGACTTACCTATAAGTAGAATATACTTAAAGGTAATACTCTTACTAGTTATAGCTCTTATTAAACTTTATAGATATCCCTTTACTTAAGTCTAAAATTAGTACTAAAAGATTTCTTAGTTATTATAAAGCTTACCCTAGCTTAGCTTACCCTTATACCTTTACCTAAGAGATATAGAATATTAGTTAAAAATTTAACTACTACTAGTACTACTTATAAATTTACGATTATATATTATAGACTAATTTAGTCTAGCTAAAATATTAGTACCTAAGGGCTTATAAAGGGATCTTTATAGGGTTTTAGTATACTAATATCTAGCTATATATATAAGTATAGTTAGTTATCTAGAAAAGGTTATTAGAAATATAACTATATCTAGTAATATAATAATAAAATATTAGAGTATTATATCTCCGCCCTATTATTAAGCACCCTTCTTAGGTATTTACTTTACTCTAGTCTATCTAAAAAGCTACTAGTAAATAAAGGTCTTATAAGAATATAATAAAAGACTTTTAGCTCTATATTCTATAGTACTATAAGTTTAATCTAGTCTAAAGGCCTTACCTACTAACTAGATATACTTAGTATTCTTATTAGACTATATAGAATGTACTTAATACTAGTATAGTATCCTTATTTACTACTAATATAGTCTTATATCTATATCTTATATTAACTTAAGCTTCTTAGGTATTACTTTACTACTACTAGGATTCTTACTCTAAATAATAGTCTTTTATAATAAGATCTCTAATAGCCTTTTATGCTTACTATAAGCTTAGCCTAGCCTAGCCTAATAAAATAGTTATCTATAAGAAGGATATACTATAAGCTATTAGAAGCTATTACTACTTACCTATATAGTATTATATCCGCGTCTTATATAACCTTAAGATTCTTAGACGTTACTTTACTATAGCTAATAAGGAAGCTATTACTAATAAGAGAGCTTATAAGAAGATCTTTAATAATATTTAAAGTAAGTATACTATTTTATACTATACTACTTTAAAATATACCTAGATAGTCTTTTCTACCCTATATATATATATATATACCTAGTAGCTACTTAGGTAGACTATAACTATAGATAGTATATACTAATAAAAATCTTAATTTTATAACTATAAAGCCCCTTACTATTATATTACCTACTATCTATTACTTATAAAGCTTATTAGGTAAATAATTTACTATAGCTAGGAAACTAATACTAAAAGTAGGTCTAGTAAGAAGATTTTAGATAAAGTTTAACGCCTATATACTATTATAAGCTATAGTATAGTAAAACCTATTATAATAGCTTTACCTACTAATTAGACGCACTTAGTATTAAGGCTAAGTATATAAGATTTTCTATAAGCTAGTTAGTACCCTTACTACCTATATATATAGTAAGGTAAGTTAAAGGCTTAGCTTCTTAGATTAAGAAATTAAGGAATTAATATATTTACTCTAATTTATAAGTAATACTAACTAAGTAAAGAAGATTACTTATAATTATTAGTAAATATAGTAGCTTCTATAAGAAACTTACTAAATAATATAATAGACCTTCTAACTAGAATCCTATTTAAAGGTATCTAAGTAGAGTTTAATAAGTATAATAGGCGTAAATAGTTTATATAGGATTTTATATAGAATTTTTCGCGCATAAAATCCCCTATAAAATCTTACTAATAAGAATAATAGGATTACTCTACCTCTCTCTATATACTTCTCTTCCCTATCTAAGAGTTAAATAATATAATAAGAGAATACTATACTACTATATATAGTATATAAGTTTTATAGGCTAATATAGTAGGAAAGCCCCTATATTATAAGAAGAGTACTACTATAAATATATATTATATACTTCTCTTTCTTTAACTAATAGGTAATATATTACTACTAATATAGATTATAAGGCTAATAGGTATAAATATCCTCTCTCCTAGTATAAGGTATAGATATTAGTACTACTATATATTTCTATTAATATACTAAGTAAAGTCTAGGTAGAAGATAGGGATTAAAAGGCTTAATTAATCTATATACCTCTTACTATATATATCTTCCTAACTTTCTAATAGCTAAAGACCTACTTTTAGTATTACCTTAAATCTATTATTATAGCTAAGGTTAACTTCCCCCTTTATTAGTAAAGACTATATAATAACCTTTATAACTAGCTTAAAGACTCTAAATTAATAGTAAATAATTAAAACTATTAGTTTAAAATGTTAGAGCGTAAAAGATTAAGTATAATTACTTATATTATTTTATACATTATTTTATACATTATTTTATAGTAGATTATGTGGATATAAAATCCTGCATAAAATCTTTACTAAAAAGATTCTGCGCTATTTAATCTAACAACTCTACACGAGTAAAGTATCCACGAGTAAAGTATCGCAGCTCTATCAATTTTCCATGATTACAAACCGCAATTACCATCTGACAGAATCACGGCCTAAAAGAGCTACGTGTCCCATGATCCGCGAAAGGCGGGAGGGCCGCAACCGACACAGCGCTCTAGTCTGATAGTCTGCAGTCTTGGAGAGGACATTCAGGCTTGGGGCGTTGGACCGTAGATGTCGAACGTTGACAGAGTGGTGGGTAGAGTGGTGGACTGACCGAGGGCAGCTGAAGGTACCTCATGACACTCTGCAAAAACCCCTAACACCGACCAGCCACGCACTGAATAACCCTACAACTGGCCGCCAACCTGCAGGGCACGCTGAAGGAACCGTGCTGACTTGTCACGAAGCATCTATCCCTCATTTACCATTCATTCGCCTGCTATCTTTTCCTGCGTGCGCGTCAGCAGCATCCAAAAAGTCGTCTTCGATCTCGAAAAACCGTGCGGATTGAATCGAATGAAGAGAATGATTCAATATGATCAGGGTCGACAGCAGCTACAGGGAGGGGCTGCAGATGCCACCGTCAGCAATGCGCAAAAGCAAGCAATCCGACAGCTACAAGGTGATTTCAGCGGCCGGTCCCTGGAAAAATGCCATCATGTTGATGCATCTGATGCCTACCTGATCACCCGCACCCGCGTCTCTGTCGCCCGCTTGACGGTCACTACGGGACATCGCACCCAAGCACCCTTGTTAGGACTTCGGAGCCAACTGGACGACTTTCACCAAGCTGTCGCTTCAAGATGTGGTGACACCTACCAAATTCAAGCTTATCAATGCGCGGTGGAAAAAAAATCAACAGTGATTACGAAGAGAGAATGTGGGCCATGCTTCAATTAAGATAAGAGAATAAGCGGCCTTCTTTAGGTGCAGCTGAGCATACATAACAGCTACAAGCTGAGAGGGAACCAGAATGAATAGCAGACCAAAATGATGACTTGCCTTCGCCGCTGCGCACGCCGGCCAGAAAATCAGTTTACGTCTCGACGCCGTCCCCGTCGGAAGCGTTCAGGTCGCCAACCAAAACGCTCAACACATCATTAAGCAAGCAGGCGTCCGGTGGGCGGGGTTCTCGTGGGCCTCGCCCTGGCGAAGTTGGTATCCACCTTCTCCAGCTTTTGGGATAGAGCCCTAAAACCACACGTGTGTTAAGTGATCACTGCAGAAACATCAGAGAAGAGTTTGCGGGTCCTCCGGAGATGGTTCCAACTTTGTGTCATGTCCATTGGATGAAGTTTGGTTTGTTGAGGCGTCCAGCCTGCCATTCGGGTTGTTAGAGCCGTCGCCGTTGTCCGAGTGCTCGGCGGCTGCGAGGGTTTTAGAAGCAGTGCGACTGTGGCGAGCAGCGAAGAGGGACGCATGCAGCGCTGTTGGAACATTCGCTCGTGACGTTATCAACGGAATCCCTTCTCCCGCCGTGAATATTGAGTGGAATGCACTGCCGAGATCGATGGTGTCGTGCTTGAAGAAACCAGTCGATTCTGTGTCTTGTCCTGACGAGAACAGACGCGCGAAGCGTCAAAACAACTACCTAACCAATCACCCATGACGTCACTTGTCGTCGACCACCCGACGCGAGGCGCACAGACCTCCTATCTCCCATCAGTTCTCCTGCTGGACAGGGCTTTTTTCCGAAAACTCCAAAGCCAGGTGCGGGGTCCTGAGACGGGGCGCATCGAGATGGACGAGGACGAAAGAACGGGGCGAAATAGAGACAACGACGACGGTGCTGCTACTCTTCTGCTCTTCTCCAACCTGACGGTTGCTGTCGTCGGACCCAGCAACATATTCTCTTACTTCAATATGCCGTATTCAGAAACCCGATTGCCGACGATGCAGCGATCCTGCATCATCTCGGGCTCAGTCAGGCCACGTGCTGCGAGGCGAGTCGAATCTTCCGACCAAGTCAAATCGAGTCGAGCAAGTGTCGGTGTCAGTGTCGGTGCGGTGCGGAAGGTTTTTCTTAGTCAGGCTGCTCGCCACAAATGAATCGCTGGCCCGTTTAAGTGGATATTTAGATGCAAGTCCTGTACTGGTCTTGGTCTCATCGTTGGCGTCGACATGGTCGAGTCCGAAACCATTGTTTTGCAGAGGCGAATAGCCGCACGGAGACAAGGCGGGGCTGGAGAGACCAATCAATCCAGATAAGTCGCTCTGAAAGGCAGATTGATGATGGCAAGAGGGTAGCTGATTCTGGTAGGAAAGGTTGCCACCAAAGTAGTTATTGTTGAGCTGGGGTAGACAGTCGAAATTGAATCCGTCGTAAGACAGCTGGAAGGAAGGATGTGAACAAGCTGGGTAGGGACAATTTTCGACGAAGAACACCTCCTATTTTCTGCGATTGACTTGGATTGGTGCAGATCCTCTACGTAATAGGATGCTGGCTTTGGATGTACTGTGCGTACATTCGAATTTCAAATATCCGCCACGGAGGGCTGCTCCTGATTTCGAGTCATACAGGTTCCGCGACACTGAGCCAGGTTCCACGCAATCCCGAATGTTCGCACCGCCGAATCAGCTGCCATCTGCTGCTCAGTCATGTCTCTCACCCGCCAACCACGTCTCGTGCTTCAACTCTCCAACTCTTCGTCGCCTCCATCGATGTCGCCGACAAAGATGCCCACGGCGACGGCCCACGTGCTGGAAGAAAAAAAAAAGAAAAAAAAAAAAGGCAAGCGACACGAGACACGACAATCGAAAGTGCAACACTGTCGACCATGTCCTGCATGTTTTCCGGGATACCGCTCGACAAGACGATGTTTGTTCAGTCTTTGGGATTACCTGCGCCGGCGGTGGGCTGCAGTCTCTCTGCCGCTGGTGGAGACGACAAGAGTTGTTTTGGGTAAAGGCTTGCTGATTGAATCTGAACGCACTTGGAATGCTCAAGCCGAGTGATGTGCGCTGCGCTCGTTCAGAAAGTTGGACTTGGGAACAGGCAGCTCAGGTGGCCAGTCCCAGGCCGTCCATGGAAAAGATTTCTGGTCAAATCGGACGCACTCGAAACGCTGAAAGTGAAGACTCCGAGCTGCGCTCGTTCAACAAGTTGGACTTGGGGACAGGCGGCTCCAGGGACAGTTCTGGGGGTGTATGAAGAGAAGCATGAGCTAGTCAGCAGCAGTCTCGGTTCCCAGTGCAGAGTAGGAGGATTGTGATGCTGACGCGGCCATGCAGGTGCCGGGTTATGGAGGCGCCATACAAGAAAGAGTGCATTGTGCCGGCAGAATAACACAAGCTCTGCGCGGAAGGGAAGTTTTAGATACGAGCGGGCCAGGCAACGTTCGAGACTGGATCGGGCCAGAACAGCCTGTGACATGAGAACAAACAAGCTGCAGATATTGATGATCCAGCAGCTCTCAAACCTCAGCTGTGCATGTGTGTACGCGGGCAGGTGGGTCAGCGTGGCGACCGTTCCCAGAGGTCTGGATCAATGAAGCAGGCGGCCTTTTTGCGCTGGGTGACTTGATGTTGCTGGCTGTTGCTCCGAGCAAGTTGCGGACGTTCGATTGGGGCTGCATGCGGCCACGGAGTATTAGACTGGAGTCCATGGTCCGAACATTTCGGCAGCGGAGCAAAGTGATCCGGCTACGACAGGCGGTGCTTTGATGGGGCCTCGAGGCTGCTCGCCATCCTTGGACATTCTGTTGTGTCTGAGCCAGGGATATCATCGCGGTCGGAGGAGGCTATGCCGATGCTGCGCTGGTTGAGGGAGTGGGCAGATCCCAAGCCCGAGTCCAGATTTCTGAAGAGGCGCTTTACCAGGTGTCGGCTGGTGTGGTTCATGTCTATGGAAAATGGTGTCCATCATGCAGCAAGGAACAAAGATGGGCCAGAATTCATGGGTGTTTGCAGACAGCGTTGCAGACAGCGTGAGCTTTTGCAGCGACCCGTGATTCTGCAAATACTCGTGCAGATTGTTGTACCTCTTTGGATGAGGATTGGCTCCGCACGGGAGAAATTCCCGGCGACATCGGAAGACGTTGCTTGAGTGTTCCAATTGCCGAGTAAATTCAATCAAGAGGTTGGTAGTGTCTGCTTCTCTCAGTCTAAGAAGGCGACTTGTTGCGGCGAGAGTTTTGGAAAGGAAATTTTCCGATTCAGCACCGAGCGGCACAGCAGTGACTTGCCGGGAAAAAGACGAGCTCGGATGATGGAATCTCACTGCAGGGGAAGCAAACGAAGAGTATGACGGGGAAATAACATTTGGTTTGTAGCTGCAGTCGCGAATGACAACTCCTGCGACGCAGATATCGTTGTGAATGGCAGCTCTCAAGGTGCAACCACAGCGATGCAGTCATCGGTGTGCCATTTGATTGGGAAGAACCAAAGAGGGAGAGGAATCGAAACCAGACTTTGCGTCGTAGTTTTCTGGGCCGGCGACGAGAAGATCCTTGGCTTCATAGGACTCTTTGGGGGCGGCGACCTTGGTCTCGTGTTTCTTTTTGTAGACTGCGTACAGTCCCCAACAAAGCGTTGCAATCTTTTCGTCGATTTGCTTCGGACTTGCTCCGCAGCGAATCGCGGGCCTGTTGTCATGATGCTCTGATCGACAACCTTGCCCTCGGCCTGCAGAGCACAGGTTTCGTCTTCTGTTTGATTGGAGGACGAGAAGGGCGTGAATCTGGTAAAAGGAGGAGGAGCTGGTGTCTGGATTGCCTTTGACGATGGAGTGGTGTACGGAGACATGGCGGAGGAGGAGGGCGGAAAGATTTCTAGAGAGGCGGAAACAACGGCGGCAGCGACGACATTTTCTCTTCGCTGCACCCACCCAGTGCGCTCGAAAATGCAATGCGCAAGCAGAACCGACCGCAAAGTTCTGCAGCGCAAGAACGAAGGTCGTTAACAGGTCATGATCGCGGTCAGCGTCGAGGCAGAAGCCGTCGATCGGGGGAATCACGACTGCGGGCTCGAGGCGGCTTTCCCAAGCAATTTTACACCGCGACATCCTCTTTATTTCGCGGGAATGAGAAATACAGCGGCCTCTCCTCACGGCAAGACAGACTCACGGCGTGCAGTAAAATCGCGCCCGGTCGCTTTGGCGTCACGTTTTCTAGGGGAAGCCAGACAAGATTACCGCCAACGAGGACATGGTGGCGCTCCGCAGCTCCACGGCCTTTTCTTTCACGCATCCTGGATTGTTTGCGACGGTGATGAGAAAGAGTCGATGAGGTTGCTGAGATTCGTGGAGGTTCTGCTCGCTCTGGACCCGGGGAGAATTGAACATGAGGCAAATTCTGTCAAGACCAGATGGAATCCCGGTCGTCAGGGACAAACACCTGATGGAGATGTTTCGTGAGAATGGTTGGGGGCGGGTGTGGGCGGAGATTCCTGATGGGTCATCATGCAAGTCGAGCTGCACGCATCGCAAAGTATTCGCAGCGCGGGCGAGATGAGCGCAGTGGATGTAGATGCAGTAGATACGCAAGCAAATGAGGCAGAAAGACAGCTGAAGAGGCCTCTGGTGACGGGTCGAGAGATTTTTTGGGCGTTCGAGAGATTTTGTACGGGATTTTGTGCAGCCAATAGAGATTTTGTGGGGGATTTTGTGGAGCCAATCAAGATTTTGTGCAAGATTTTGTAACCACAAAATTCCCAATCATGTGACCTCGCGCCCGCCCCCTCCGCACTTGCCTCTTTGTCCACCCCACAACAAACGAAACACAAACCCCATCTCTCCACGTCGCTTCACTTCACCACCACCACCACCAACCACCAACCACCTCACCCGCTTCGCTCCCGAGCTCTCATGGTGAGGACACGTCGCAATCCTGCTCCCTCCGCTAGCCCTCCACCTGCCTCAGAACGCTCCCTCAAGCAAGATCTCCGTAACTTTGAGCTTGAGTTCCCTGAAGACAGCGAACCGAGTGTTCATGCGCTCAACGCCTTTGCAGCCATCTTGCAGCGTCACCATGGCCTGAAGTGGAAGACCCTGTGGTGTGACCTTGGTGAGAGCCACCGCACTTTGGTCGCAACGGCCGAGGCCCGTTTTGGCAAGAACGCTACAAAGATCGCAGCGATCGAAACATCGCCGTGGAATGCTTCGCTTTCGCAGCTGAACAATCTCTGGGGGTTCGAGTTTGTCTTCTCGCGGCGAACAGTGGATCTACTCCAGGACCTCGCATATCGCAAACCGACTATACCCTTCGACGTCTGTGTCGAGGCCATCAACAACGTTCGCGAAACTCGGCGCGCGGGAGGGGTTGCAAGGCAGGGAGTCAAGAAACAGGCGTCCATCAGGCCATTGGACGTTGAGAAAGCCAGAGCTGCCCTGGAGGCGACTGAGAGAGCCAAGGCTACGTCTGTGAGTCTGTCCTTCAACCTCATCCTGTGCACCATGCTAACCAAGCTACTTTGCCTTCAAAGCCAACACACTCTCCTGCGCAAATCGAACCAGCCTCACCTCCGTCAATGGCGACCGTCACAACCGACCCTACGCCCGCCGCCACGCCCCCTTCGAAAGGCAAGAGGGACCTCGAGAAAATTTCACCCGCGCATTCCCCGTCCTCAGCCAAACGCCGACGGGCTCAGCAAATACACATAATCAAGGATATTGAGCATCGCGTAGGCAACAAAATTGACCGACTCTTCCAACGCGATTCGAGCGTCGAAACGAGTGCACAAGATGATGGAAGAAAAGAAGTTGGAGAACAAGGCTTCGACTCTGCGGAGACTGGTGAAGAGGAAATGGACATGGCCGATGACAACGCACCTGGGATGCATTGGGAAGACGGCGACGTGTCGACCGAGGTTGGGCGTCATGCTTCATGCGGAGAAAGAAGTGAAATCTCGGAAGACGATGTTGGCTTCACTGTCGACGAATATGCCAGCCCGTCATCGTTTCTCTTCCCGAAGCGCATCCAGAACCCCTTCACCACCGCCAAGCCGTCGGAAGGCCCTTCAAAACCCCGACCACAGCGAAGTGAAATCGCTCACTTATCGAAGATGCCGACCCCTCGCACGATTCCCTCTGATTCCGCTCCAATCGGCGCTGCATCGAGACCTAACAGCTCTCTGCCCCTTGCCCGTCGACCATCCACCCCCAAAGGAGACAAGGTCGAAGAGGAATCAGAACCTCAAGGTTCTCGGCTTCCTGGTTGCCAGCCTACCCCCGAAGAGGTCAAGTCTGGGGCCGATTCAGGACCCAGCGGCTTTGTGCCTCCTGATCCTCCTACGTCCACCCCTAACAGAGCCGCGGTTCAGGCAGGATCAAGACTTCTACGTCCCCGGAACCCTGGTCACTCCCCTACTCCTGACAGGGCGAGGCTTGGCATTCGCAGCCCTCGATCGCTTGCAAATTCTTTTGCCTCCATCACTGGAATAGAGTCCGACACCTCTCAGCTTCCCGATCGAATGCCCGCGCTTAGACGAGCAAAGTCTGATTTTGTTCAGACGTCTGCCCTCGGCCCTCTTCGTCCTGCGGAGCCGCCCACGTCGATAGCTCCTTCATCCCGCCAGGATCACATCGACACCAAGAAGTCGAATCTTCCAGACGTATCACGCCTTGCGGACGGCAAGTGGATTTCGGACAACGAGATTTGGGCGGTGTTGAATAGAGTCGCGGACTTGGGGTGCAGATTTGTAGCCATATCACCACCGCGTGATGGAGATTGGGATAAGTGGTCGAGGTCACAAACGAAACCTCTCAGCGTCAATTCAGGCGACTTTTTGCTGGTGGCTCCTTTATGCCGGCAAAGCCATTGGATTCTGCCAAGCATGGACCTGGACACGCAGCACATACAGATCTTCGACTCCTTGTACTTACAAGGAGCGCCCTACCCGACCATCGGTCATGCCATGCTTCGAGCCTGTGGCATCCATACTTGTAGTCAGAAGGCTTTTTTCGCCCGTGACAGTCCCCAACAAGAGGGCTCTGCAGACTGCGGCGTTTTTGTCCTGGCGGAGTGCCTATACCTCCTGGCACGAAGAACTGTCCCCAAGGCCATCAACGCCAAAGTCTGGCGCCGGATTTTGCAGATTTTTCTCACCGAAGAAGCCGTTGATGTCGCCGCAATGACGCCCCCAGTTCCGGACGCGAATGAAATCTCAGCTGTCAATCTGATAGCATGGTACCGAAGTGCCAAACAGGCCCTTCAGTCAATGGAGGAACACGAAAACGCCGCGTTTGACGGGAGTGGCGTCGTCGGACAGATTTGCACCATGGCAAAACTGCACAGCAAATTGCTCGATGACAAAGAAACGCGCGCGCAAGACCAAGTCAAAAAGCGCCAGGCCATCATGGATCAGCTGACCGACGTCACAGTGAAGCCCAACCCCAAGGATGCTACGGTTGTGAAGGAGCTCAGAGACTCGATTGCGATGGAAGAAAAGAAGTTCCAGGCAGTCGTCGAGGAAAAGGCCAGGCGCAAGGAACAGGCATGTCAACTTGAAAGAGTTGAACAAGCAGTCCAGCAAATGCGATTGGAGCTCGGCCAGGCGGCTACGCGATTGCGAACCAAAATCACGTCCGTCCAATCACTTATGGAAGACATAGGCCGATGCGTAGGCCAGGAAGATTGAATGACGGGTTTGCTGCCGAATTCGTTTTTATCGTTGCTCGGGGCATCTGCCACATTTTGTTGGCCGTTTCATTGCTACCGTTGCCTGGGGGCCATCTGCGACATTTTGTCGACTGCTTGATTTTTCATTGCACCACACACCGTCGCTGTTTGGCACAGGGAGTCAGGCATGATGTACCAACGCGTGGTTTATGGTATATGTTGTGCGGTTTTTTGTGCAACTCGAAGCTGCCTTTTCCGTGGGCACAAAAAGCGACGTCCCAAACTTTCCTGCAAGCATGCTTGTCGTCTCTTCTGGTCCTTGTTTGCTTGCTTTTCCTTGCTTCCCTTCTCAGCGTCACTTGTCATCAATCTTTGAGTGAGAGGGAGCGAAAAGATGCAGCAGCTGCGGCCGAGTCGAATGTCGAGCCGAGATGAAATGGAATATCTACACTGATCGTAGCAATTCCTCCCCGCATGAATGATTCTTTCCGTGGCGATCTCAACAAACACCCTTTCCGCCATCGAAGAACAAGAAGAAGAGACGAGTTCTCGAGGTCACCTCCAACCTCGTTGCCTGCCTGCCCGCCTCCCTGCCCACGTTGTCCGCCCGTCCATTCGTCTATCCGACCGTCCGGAATCTCGCTCGCGCCCCCTCAATCGCGACTCCCTCACTCTTTGCACGTTCTCACCCGGCTGGCGCGACAGGAAGATCCAAGAGTCGCCCGTCGCGGACCCCGTATCTCCCCCATCCTCCGATGCTATCCGCTCGAACGCTCGCGCGTGGCGTTTCCGATCGAATCTTGAGTCCCGCACCACTGTTAGCTAGCCAGTCAACCGACCAACCAGCCAGCGAAGACTTTGTTGTAGACTGACTGAGTTGACTGGACTGGCTCGAATACGCGGCCGGACTAGGAAGACGACACCCAACGCTTCCAACCGATGGGAGTATTCCTTGCGCAACGAGTAGCCGGATTCGCGACGCCTGCTTGGACAGCCTGCTTGGGCAGCCAGCGACACTGAAGAAGCAGCGTTTTGGTGTTGGAGGGATGTGTCATCAGATGGTCGATGGCTTCGTCGGGTGGCGGCAGAGTGATTGATGCGCGAAAGTGAGAGGCGCTTTTCTTCGTGAGGACGAGCGATGCTGGCCCCTGAGAGCTGGGGAGATGGTGGTGTACTGTGGAATAGATCATGGTCCTCCACAAAGCACCGGGTACCGCAGTCCCATGCGCTACGCGCGCTCTCTGTCTTCTCAAAGCCACGGCGCCAATTCCAACCATTGCCCTTGGCTCTTTCGCGGGGCTGGTGCTGCCTTCACGCGGTCGCCTCAATCTCCTGTGGTGGCGGTGGCGGTCAGCATGGTGGATATCGAGGAAGGCCACCGTGAGATTGACACCCGGAGTGCATGCACACATGCATCAATGAGTTTCACTAAACTACGCATGAACTTGATGGACCACGTCGCCACGCACGCCCGAGCTCAAGGTTTTTTGGGACGCGATTTTCGTCTCGTATCTGTTGCGTCAGCGCCAGAGCAAGCTTCAACCTCGACCTCAATCTCGACCTTGATGAGAACGCCCGCGCCTCCGCCCTGCCCTGTCTTGCCATGCAGGCGGTGCGCAAAATACAAGTCGCACGCATCCACGGGATGATCAGATCGGTACGAACATTTGCCAGTGATAGAAGAAGGCGCCAACATGGCGGCCTGCCTTGATTGTCCGCCTGTCTGTCTGTGCAGCCTCAAGGGCACTGTTCTCGTTTCCATTGGGTATAGCACGTCGCACTGGTAAAAATGATTATGAATTTTTGGGAGTGATGAAATGTAAGCTATTAAAGGCACGAACGGTGGAGTGGTAGGAAAGCAAGATGACCGGCAGCAAACCTGCATCTCCCCCGGCGGAAAAACATATCCAATGGTCGACGCCAAACCACTCAACACAACACTGAGCAATGAAGAAAGACAAACACTACCCAACGAATCAATGTTCCGATCACATCATTTGCTCAGCACCACCGGCGCCGCCGCTGGCATCGACATGCTGCCTCCAAGCGTCGACGTACATGTCGAGATCATCATCACATTCCAACTCTCCTCGTGCTTGTCCCCCTCCTCCTCCTCCAAGCGCCGCATCAACCATAAGCACATTTGCTTCGCCTCCGCCGTAGATGCGGTGCTGCTGCTGCTGCTGGACCGCGGCTGGGCCGTGTTCTTCAAGACCAACAAGAGACGGCGGGGAGGGGAAGAGGGAGCAGAAGGGCGGCAAACCGTTCATGAAGTGGAACCGATCCCAATCGATGCAGCCGGATGCCTGTAGGTTGGTGAGGAGCTCGAATGCGCGGGTCTCTTCTGGATCGGCGGCAGCGTCGAATGAGGACATTGCTGCTGCAGCGTCTGCTGCGAAATCGTTTTCGATGGTTGGCGTGCTGTGACTGCTGAATGAGTGGACTTGGAGGGGTTCGTTGTTCAGCGTCTGACTAGGGGCGTTGGATTGATGACCAGGAATTGACTCTTCGGCGTTGAATGAAGAGGTCGCTGCATCGCTGATGAATCCCATTCCGTGGCTGCTGGAGAAGGAGGAGGCTCGGGTGAGCTCGTCAACGAGGACTGTGTGGCTGCTCCTGTTGGAGTGACTGCCGGAGGAGGGACCTGACGATTCTGGATCCATCACGTCCACGTCCACATTTTTCTCACTGGCATTTCCGGTGGCGGCGGCTTTCTTCTTTTCCAGGGCTCCATGGATGTCGGGATTCTCTTCATGTCGAGTCTTTTTCAACCATCCGTCCAATGTTCTTTGGGCAGGCACCTTGGCACCAGCGGGACGAAGGGCGCTTGTTGTGCAGGCGGCGACGCGGATGGGAGGAATGGTCGGGGAAGCATCGCGCGAGTTCTTCAGGATGCGGCGCGGGGTTTTAGAAGCAAACTGTTCTTGATCGGCGCTGCCGGCTCGACTCGCACTTACACGAGTACTGGGGGTCTGAGAAGGCGTTGCACTAATGCTGTTGTCGTACGTCAAGGCGAGGCGCGGGGTCGTTGGTTCATAAAGCTTTTGACCATCGATGGCACCACTTGCACGAGTATCAATGGGGGGAAAGCCCGTCGTTGAAGAAGCATTGCCGATTCTCAAGCTGCGGCGGAGCACAGTCCTTGGTGTAGGACGACGTTCTTTCCAGACGCCGGCTCGACGATGGCCTGCGCGGCTGATAGGAATCGGCGATTGCGTCAAAAGATCGCGACGTTGCTGCATACTGGGTCTGCCAAGGGCTTTGGCAACGCGGTTGTAGCTGCATTCGATGCCATGCTGGCGGCATCTGGAGCAGGGCGCGTCTCGTCGGTCCGGGTTATTGTCGCAACGTTTTTGCTGCAGATAACAGTGGTCACACTGAAGAAAGGTCAGAGAAGACGAGACAAGACAAGTTCTGGAAGCGTACCGCCCTCCCCGTCCGCTTTCTTCCAGGGGTTGAATGTCCTGGCGAAGACGACATGGTGCGTTTCGACGCTGCGATCGAGGGATGGAAGAGTGCAAGATTTTGGATTCAGGAAAGAAAGGAGAGATGACTGACCTGACGCCCTGAAGACAGCTTGCTACGGTATTATACATGTCCGCCAGGGTAAAACGTGACCTTGCGACGAATGATTCGAAGAGCAAGAGAGTGGAACAAATGACGGCAATTACGACGAAAAGGGGGCCATGATCTTCAGATCATTGCGCTGTATTTTGCAAAGCTGAGGCTCCCGCCCTAAATCATCTGTCCTGGGATCCGCCGTCTCAGCAGCATTTTGGGAGGCCATGTTCCGGCATCGAGAGTCGACGGCTTGTGCATGCAGTATTGCTCCAGCCGACACTCCAGACAGCTTCACAGGCTTATTTCTCTCCCCAAGCCGCAATCTCATGATGCCGTCCCGACAAGACATACCCAACCGCAACGTTTCGATGGTCATTTGCTTGTTTTGCGTGGAGGCCATGTTCGGACATCATCTCGTTTGCACAAGCCGCTCCCGACGCTCGTGTCGCCCTCGTTTGTCAACACCACAGCGGGAGCGCCCATGGACATGACTTCCTGAAACACCCGCCCGTGGTGTGTTTTTCTTGCAGGGGCGTTTCCGTGTCTGAGCGTTTGGTCAGGCATGCGCTTTGAGGGAGAGAGACTGATCTGAGCGAGACACGGTTTGGTGTGAAGACTGCAATGCGCACCTCAATTTGGAAAATTTGTCAATGAATTATGCATGAAAACTCGCAGGTAGGCGCAACGTGACTCCAATCTCTGCCTTAATTCTTTTCCTTTTGTGTGGCACTTTCAACACTGTCGCAGGAACGTGAGGATTTCAGCATTCAGCTGTTATGGGGAGGCCCTTCACCATGATTTTCCACTTGGAGGAGACGTACCGCTCTTTCCAACACCAAACGGCACAAATTCAATTCAATTCCTTCGCATGGCTGAGCCCTCCGACATCGCCCTCCAACTCCGAATCCATGTCTAACCCCACCCTCCATACCTCATCTGGCGGTACCTATCCTCCTGTTCTTGCTCACGGGCGGCAACCTTGAGATTACAGAGCCACGCGACAAGCAGGAACGCAAGGACGCAGAAAACGGCCAAAGCGAAACATTCCAAGTCGCCACCGGCCCCAGTATCCGCGCCTCCAAGTTCCAAGCCGGCATTATCCATCGCGGGTTCCATCAATTCCAGCGCACGGCGCACCTCGGACGCACGCTGCGAGTGATGGCGCAGATTGAGGGCTTCCGGAGACCGTTTGTCGTAGTTTTCGCTTCGGAAGATGGCGTTGGGATCGAGGAGAGCGAGGCTCCTTCTGATGTGGGGGATGTTGTTGCCGCTGTCTAGCGTGCTGAGGTTCTCTGGACGACGAGCATAGTAGATGGCAACCAGTTCATGGGCCTGGATCAGGGTGCGCTGTTGCTGGCTCGTGAAGGCGCGATTCTGGCCTGGCCCCGGGCGTTTGTCAACTTCGCCACTGGCAATGATTCCATGTCAGAGGAAAACGTAGACGTACCGGTGTTTGCAGGCATTTGGGACGAGGTTCGGGACGAGGTGGTCGATCTGGATGGAAAAGTGGTTGGCGAAATGAAGTGTGACAGAGGAGGGTCGACTTCATGGCTGACCGACGGCGAGCTGCAGCATGATGAGACATCAGCGGCAGAAAAGGGGGCGGTTGCATTTCAATTCTTCGTGGGTAGCAGAGCGATTATTGCCACCAGAATCTTTCTCACAACTCGACGGTCGGTTTCGTCCATTTCTCAACCCGGTCGGTGCCATAACGACGAGGGTGGAGGAAAAAACTGCTCAAGTTGTGCAGAGAAACGGGCGACCTTGTCAATGAGCTGTCCACCTGCAGGCACCCGCCATTCAGTGCCGGGGTCGAAGAGCGAACGCGACCCTGACGTCTTCGTGTGTCTGAGTCTGAGCCGATCCTTTTCCTTTCGGAGGCTTTGGATGCATCGGCGCGACCATACTGCACTTGGCACACTTGTACGTGGTCAATTCTCTTGCAGAACCCATGGGCCGATGCTTGATGCAGACACAGATGGACCCTGCGGATGTAGATTTCGGCGCGGCAGCATTCCGTTTGTACTTATCGACCGACTTGCACACCATCATTTCGGCCCATCACCATCTTTCCCTCGTCCTGATCACGATGCCCAGTCAGCCGGAAAATCGAAAGAAAATTGCCGAAGAATGCAAAGGAACGGTAAGTCGACCGAAGAGTAGGCAGGCAGTACATGAACGCTGACGGACCATTGCAGACGTTTTTCGGCGCCTCCATTTGCGATGGACAGCCCACTCCAGAAGTCTTCTGGTACTCGCGTCCGTTTGTCATTGCCGAGATTCTCCGCTGGATGGCGCACGTCTCCTTCAACAGCAAATTTCAGCGAGAAGACTGCGAGGAGCTCTTCGATCTTTTCAACATCCGCTCCGGCACCGAGGGCTACCTGTCGGATGAAAAGACCATCGAGCTGCAGAACTTGATTCTCGAGTTCATCAAGGAGGACCTGCTCAAAGCTCTCGAGGAAAACGGCGTCATTCGAAACGGCACCTGGGATGTTCGGGCAAAACGCGTCTGGGCTCAAGACAACTGGGACTCCAATGACATGTCACTGGAGAATCTCGAAAAGGTGAGTTGGGGCAGCAGCTGCACCAATCTCGCGTTTCGACTGACAAAGGCGACAAAAGGCGTTTCCCTCACTGTGCCGAATGGTCCCGGAATACAAGTACAGCGATGTCTTGGAGAATGAGCAGCGTAGCAAGGCAGAGTACGAAGCGGCCAAGCAGATGCTCGATTCCATAGTGGAACGTCACGGCAATCTCTTCTCCGACTTCAGGGAGCAGGCGCTCAAGATGGACGGTGATGAAGACAGGCGCTTGGCACAGCTGAGGAAAACCCACGAGGAGTTGGTCAGCGAGCATGTCAAGACTACGAGGCTCATGTTGCAAAACTACTGTACGTGGCAATTGTGCAAGACCGATCGGAAGATTTTGAAGAAGAAGTTTTCGGGTCAATAAGGGAGTCGGAAAGCGTCACGATCTGTGTTGGGAAAATCAAATGGAAACATGGCATTGATTCTGCACACAGCTTTGCAGTAGATACAAATTGACAAAAGAATGGTTTCTTGCGCGAACTTGCAGCAGATACAAATCGAACGACGACAAGAGAATGTCAAATTCGCAGCAAGCCTCTAGCGGGGTTGAAACAATGAAACAACAGCAAAAAACAGCAAAAACAGCGGCGACGATGGCATAGGATTTCCTTCTCTCTCAGTCCCTCCACAGTCTTCCACCTCAATACTTGGCCATTTGAAGCTCATGATACGCTTCAAGCTTGCGACGAGCAAACATCAGGTAGACTTCTTGCAAGCGCCTCACCGACGTGTCCATGGCATGAATGGCAGCGCCATCCCCTCCCTTCTTGCTGGCGCGAAGTCGGGAGTACAACTGGAGCAATTCGTCGAAACCCGCCTGCTCGCCAGCCCGGGCAGCCCGGTAGTTGTCCCGTAGCGTGCGGAGGTGCGTCTGCTGCTGCTGCTGCTGCTGCATCTGCAGCGTACCGCTCGGGTGGGCCTCACCGTATGTTGGCATCGAGCCCGGCATGGCTGGCAGCCACTGTTGAGACTGGGGCGCCGGCGCTGCTGCTGCTGCTGCACCTGCACGTCGACCGGATATTTGCGGAACAGAAAGAGGCTCGTCGTCATCATCAGACTGCAGGTCAGAGTCAGCATCCGCATTTTGTTTGTCCAAGTACGTGCGCTGTCGCGTGTTACCTCCTCCTGAGCCATCCTCATGGGCCGTGACGCCGCAGAACTGTAACGGTTTGGCGGTGTTGTGGGCGAAATCCCTGCATAGTGGAGATTTGGGTACGAAACCATCATGGGGTTGTGCACGTGTTCGTGTGGCCCCGGCTCTTGCATCATCATGGGATTTGGTGCTGCGGAGCGTTGACGGTGGTGCTTGGCCGACGAGGTGTGCGCCGTGTCTTTGAAGCTGAATACTTGTTTCGGGGCCATGGTGGATGTACGAAAGACTTTTGATGCTGAAGATGAAGAAAAGAGAAAAGCAACAACGACGACGGCGGGCACCTTTAAATCGTATAATACAAAGCTTTTTCTTCCAGCAACATGGAGAAGAGTTTGCTCGAGTTCGACTTGTGAGGCTCGTTCCTGTACGATGTGGAAAAACGATTTTGCCTGGAACAACGTCCGAGTGTCTTGGACATGGTGTCTGCAGTTTCTGGGCCACCAAGCTACATCTAGGCATTTCCATGCGACCTGCATATGATGGTCAGTGCCGTGCAGAAGCTTCTGCTCTGCTTTCCCTTCGTTTGCTCTCGACCAATTTCCATTTCTCTACTTTCTCCAGCATTCTTTTGTTTGCTTGACGTCGACTCCAGCCCTCAACCTCTTGACACGCTCTCCTGGAGTTGTCTTCGTCCCCTGATCTTTCAGAGCTTTGATCAATAAGAGAAAAATGGGAAGCGAACGTTCCCCGACCCCGTTCTCGATGACGAATTCAAACAATGGCGACACCGAGAAAGCCGACCAGACCGAAGAACCCTTTACAGAGCGCGAAATCGAACAGGTTCTCCAGGTGGCCGAGGAGCTCGACCAAATCCCCATCAATCCAGCTCGAGGGCTGGCAGCGACTCAAGTCAAGATTGTCGGCGCCATCATCGTGGCCCTCGTGGCCATCATTGCCTTCCAGTACCTCCGACCCCCAAATATCGTCGAGCAACCGAGCGCCACATTTTTCGACGCCGGCAGGATCATGGTGCGTCAGCGCGCAGTCCAGAACGACGCAACATGCGAGGTCTCGCACAGCCTTGGGGCGCTTCAAGACGCGATCCAGCCGTTGGAGAACCTCTCCGGGCTGGCGGACAAGATTGCGCTCGCAGTCAATGATGGCGCGATGCGCAAGATCAACGCAGCGAAGGATGCGCTCGAGGCGCTTGCGTACGTCCCTCGAGTCGTGAACAACGCTACCAAGGACCTCAAGACGGTGACTCAATTCAGCAAGACGATCAATTGCTTGCTCAAGGAGTCGTTGGGCATGATCGAGTCGGAAGCTCTGCGGGTGCCGAAAGACGCACATGCGGCCTTGGTCCATTTCCAAGATGTGCTCGAAAAGCTACAAATGAAGCTCGACAGTGTGCTCACGCTCATCAACGACATAACCTTGAAGATGGAGGTTTGTGCCTTCTCCTCTTTAACCTAACGGGAGAAGTGGGGCAGTGACTGACGGACAATATAGGAGCGTCTCAGGTTTCTCGTGCTCATGAAGAGAGCTGTCGACGAGGTAGCCCAGGCCCTCAAGGGTGACCGTGCATGGATCCGGATCCCCTTCTTCAAAGCCGTCGGTGACTTCAAGAACGAGCTGGCGTGGCTGCAAGAGCTATCCTCCCAGATGACAACTGGGGCTCCTCCCGAGATGGAAAATGCGGTGAGGCTGTTCAGCGACTATGCCGAGATGCTGCAGCTCACGTTGGTCGACAAGATACGCAGTCAGGACACGAAAAAGGACGAATTCTGGGTCAACGTCGTCGTTTTGCAGACGTGGACGCGGTATGGTCAGCCTGAGTTGGTGGCTCCCCAGGTGCTGCGCAACTTGGAGATACTGCTCGAGCTGCTGGAAAGGGTTCAAATTGGCTAGATGGGAGTTGGTCTTTGAGACTGGACGCGGATTGCGGTTTTCCTTCATACCCTCTTTTTTTCTATCACTTCTTTCCTTGCGTCGGCTTGAAGACTTGGAATTTCACTGCAAAACGACCGTCCAATCAAGCCGGCGCGGGCGTTGCGCGCAATGACTTCGCATCTTGTATGTATCTTGGGTAATTTGCTTCGGTCCTCTATTTCCGCCGCGTTCTCAGATTGCGAGAACTTTCAAGCCGCGTTCCAACAGCAGGATCGGCAGCCAAACCATCACGGCACTGCGCAGACCGACCTATTGGATTGACACCTGGTTAGTCCCTTGACCGGCTGGGCCTGGCTCGGCAGCAGGATGAGTGGTGCAGACGGAAACCATCGATTCTGTCTCAGATCTCTTCTGAGACAAAGCCGGCAGACTGCAGCAGATGAAGCTGATCCACCAATCGTTGAATGCTGCTCTGAACAACGACGACGACGACGACGACGACGACAAAAACGACACAAATAACCAAAAATCCCCGACGGAGCCAATCGATCGCCTTTCTCTTTCCATTATTCCTTCCTCTGTCAATCCATGTCCTCCCGCCGTCAGATCGAACGCCCAGCGGCGGCTGAGCTGGAGCAGATGGGGCACGGCGCTTCGGCAGGGGAGAGCAAGCGAGAGCGGCAATCTCGGGTAAGTGGTGATGCTGGCGACGGCCCGCCGGCGAATCCGGCGTCACAAAGTCCAAGTGCTGACGCGTATTGTGAGGCTACAGGAATCGATTCTGCAAATGACGGAGACGATAGCCAGGCTGGAGGATGACATCAAAGCCAAAACGGTGCGTTTCGTTCGTTCATGTTTCTATTACTTTCTTTCCTCCCAACGCTTTTCTTTTTCTTTCTTTTCGCATCCTCGGGTGTCATTGTGATTGCTAGCTGCGACCAGACGCTAACTGACCTCCACTGCACCCAGGCCACGATCGAATACCTGCGTCAGGAGAACAGCGACCTCCGCGGTCGCCTGGTGAAAAAGGAAGCGCAACTCCAGAGGACGGCGGAGTCGCTGAATCGCGCAAACGAACAGAGGGCACGGCAGATGCAGATAGTGGCGGATGATTCAGAGGCCGGCACCGAGACTGGCTTGTGTGGTATGCAATGATACAAGGGCCATAAATGTATGTAGAAGAGCATGGTGGGTGGTCGTGGACCAGACAGACAGACCTGCATCTCTTTCCCGGGAGAGCGAAAGTGCACTTGCAAACGGAACTTGCGCTTCGACGGTCATGTCCTTGGCCAAAGTTGTCGAAATCCATCGTGAGCCCCCATTTCCCCCGAAATTCTTTGATCAGCAGTGACAACTTTGCTTCCTACCCATCGGCAATCCCTTTGTTCAAAGAAAGTGTGTGGTAGTGGTGTCGGAGGTTGCGCGGCAAAGGCCGCGGTGCGCGCCGAAGCAGCGAGTTTCACCCTGTTGTAATCTTGGCAACGACGAACAATCCATTGAATCTGACTCGCTGACTACTGCTAATATACAATCCTGATCCTGGCCATGCTAGCTGTATTAGGACAGGTGAGTAACACCTTGACCAGTCACTTATCGTGGATTCGGACGTCCTGGAGCCGACCCGGCCAGATATCGGATCGTCTACTGCCGATACCCGGCCTGAGGCACAACACATCCCACGACGACACGCACAAAATCCAAAACAGGAAGGGTAAAATGGAAGAGAAGACACAAGAGTAATAGAAGCATGTGCTGAATTAGAAAGGTACTGAACAAAAACACAAAATGGCTGCTGCAAAAGATTCAATCCGTGACCACTTCATCATCATCCATCCACTTCCTCTTCACTCGTCAGATCCCCACATACTCCTCATATTCGCCGCCCGACGCATCTCCCCATTCAAGCAATGATACAACGCCCTCTTCTTCTTCCTCTCCAGCATCTGATACAGCTCCGAACATTGCCAACCCGCAATGATACCCTGCTTGCGATATGGGCACGAATCTGGGTGCCACACACCCGACATCGCGCGGTAACCCTTGCCAACAGCGCGCTTGCACTGCTCGACCTCCTCAACCGATGCGTCCGACTCCGGCCGCGCCACGACGCCCAGCGCGGTGAGCGGATTCCAGTGCAGCATCTGCAGGTCCGCGCCGAGCCGCTCGGCCAGGTATTGTTGTTTTGCCTGCCGATCTGCTGGCGTCGCTGTTGTTGCTGCTCCCTCGCCTCCACGGGCCCCGGCCGCATGCCACATGAGATAGTAGCCAACGGCAATGCCGGCACAGAAGATGGCGACTATGAACGCGCTTCGGCCTAGGAATCGCAGCAGCACTTGCAGCCTCGACGGTCGTTGTTGTCGTGTCGGCGTCGCGGCGTACGGCAACTCCACCGTCTCGATGTATCCTGGATTCACAGCCGTCTTGTCAGTCCGGTTGCGTGTGGCGGGTTGTTTTCTTCGGCGGGTCGGGGGCATCGTACGCGGGACATGATCGACATGGAAGCCTTCGAAGGATTGGTAGGGGCTGCTGGTAGTCGAGGTGGTAGAAGTGGAGACCGCGGTGCTGCCGTTGTCGCTGACAACTGTGGATGGAATTTGACCCGGTCGACGGCGCAGATTGTAGCGATGCGGGCTCATTCTGCGGCCCGATTGAGTCAGAGGCCAGGAGGAAGAGCGGGAGGGAAGAGAAAGAAGGGGAGGAGATGGCGATCGCTCGCTCCTTATGTCTTCCTTCTCTGCCATGGTCGGAGACAAAAAGAATGCAACGGGACGACAAAGCGACTCGGACGATTTGGGAATCCCGGGTGACGCTGCGCCCTTTGACGACGCCGACCGAGCACAAAGAAACAAAAGAAGTGTGGGAGACTTTGGGTGTCGAGGCTGAGGGACAAAGAAAAAGGACTTGGGGAAGAAAGGATAAATGAGAGTTTGGAAAACGGGGACAATTGGAAATTGACCGACCGACCGACCGACAGACTCATCCCAGGTTACACAAGACAAACAAAGAAAGGGGAGAAGGGGAAAAAAAAAAAAAATCAAGAAGTCGGCGCGGCGCCAGCGGCAGCATGCGTTTGATGTTCATGCCCTCTCCCAACCACTGCCCGTTCCATCGACCCGACTGCTGCTGGCGGAGAAACATTGTCTCGAATTCTGGGCTGCGCCTCGTGTCTGGGCTTTCGACAGATTGGCGTCGTTTCGGAGTGGGTTGTGCTGAGCGACGCGAAAGCGTTTGCGTTTTCACTGCTGATCTGACCAGTCCGATGGCCAGGTCAGCCGATGCGACAAGGCCGACGCCCTGCAACGCAACGTCGCCGCGGTCATTGAAGGTGTCTGTGTTGGAGCGCATCGTGCCTGAGAAGAGTACTTACGGATAAGCCAGCAACAACTGCATGTCTGTTGTGTGGGCACACTGCGGAAAGGTTGAGTCCGTCGATGTGGATGGATGCTGCTCTCGTACGCGTCGAAGAAGCCCCGACGTCAGTTTACATGCGGCGAGTCGAGTCTCCTTCCTCCTCTCATGTGCAATCAAGACAAGAGAAAAAGGAAGAGAAAAGGAAGAGAGGGTCATGATCGAATTGATCAAACCAAAATCAATTCCAAGCTTGCACTCCGCTCTATGACTTTCGGCCCCTGCCTATCTGCCTGCCCTTGCCATTTGTACATCAGCCATGGCCGTCAAAACCAAAAATCCTCTTCTCCTCGTTCTGTTTCTTCACCCAGTCCCAAAGGTTGCGTTCGGCCTCCCTGAACCTTCTGACCATTTCCGCAGCATTTTTGTTGTCTCGAGCCACTACCGGCGCTACGTCGCAAACAGTCATTATGGGAGAAAGGGCGCAGAAGCTTGTCTTTGGAGTGAACGGCGGCGGAGGGTGAGGAGGAGGAGGAGAGCGGTTGTAAGAAGGAGGCGTATTCGGAACGACCATGGCCGTCTTCATCTTCACTGTCGTCGGGCATTCCCTCAACACCTGATGGTCGATGTAGTCATCTATTGCCTGGCAAATGAAGGGAAGGACAGCGTGGACGAGGCCGTGATGGTCCAAAGCGCGCAGGAAGAGAAAGACGGCGTGCTGCTCAAGCGGGGTCCATCGAGTCCAGGCGCGACTGAGCGCAGCGACCCATGGCGTCGTCGACAGCATCGGAGGTCTGGTGGTGTTGCCGGTCCAGTGAGGATCGAGATACCATCTGAAAAAGCAAATGTGAGTTGCCCGGGGGAGTGCGAGAGAAATGGGGGCAGAGATACTGACATCTGCGTGTACAAGGGCCACCGAAGCACGTCTCGGTGCAATCGACTTGTCAGATCATACCACACAGCTGCCTCAATCCGTCGCGTCAATTCGGCATTCAGACTTTCGTCGGCAGTCCACAGCCCCAGATCTTCTTGCAGCTCCTGCAGTTGGGCAACTGTTGGGGCGGCCCTTTTCGTCTTCGTTGTCCCATGGTCATCCTCGTCCCTCTGGTACCACCATTGGTTGCGGGCGGCGTGGATGCGGAAGATGCGAAGGTCCGACTCCGTCCACGCCAATCGCTCGCCCTGGAGAATTTCATGGCCCGTCTTGCCTGCCCATGTCTGATCACGATCCAAGTCATTTTTCGTCTTTCCAGGAGAGAGGGAGAGAAAGAACTTACTGCAGACAAGGCTCGTTCGGTGCGAGTCAGCTTTTTCTCTGGCGCCCTCCTCGGCCGAAGATTCCAGCGCTTCCGGTGGGAGTCGTCGTCACCGTCCATGGTGTGGTGCAAGAAACGAAATTGGTTGAGGAGGGGTAAACAGAGACCAAGTGGAAATCATGTTCCTTTTAATCTTGTATTCGTGCGAAGAATTGCCCCTCGACAAAAGAGCCGACAGAGACGGCCGACGCTGATGGCGCTGATAGAAACAACCGACGCGGATAGAAGCCGCTGTCAGACAGACAGACACCCGCTCCCCGCGACGCGCCCTCAAATCAGGGCGCGACGGGCATTGTCCCGCGGCTTTTCATAGCCGTAATCTTGTGGAAGTCGAGACACGCGGCAATGCGTGAGAAAAGGCGCTTCACGTCGACATGAGCGTAGTTTTGGCCATGGAGAGAAGGAGAAAGTTGAGAGTCGCGGAGACGAGTCAGGAATGCGAGCGAGCGTCGCTTTGGATGCAGGACGCGTAACAATGTGTCTGTGTAACTATCAACAACTTTCTGTCCGTCTGCATACATGTACCTGGACGTGTCCACCTGCATGGTGTCACGACTCACCCACCCCCTTGCCTAGGCAACGTCTTTCTGTCGCCTTTGCGTCACCGTCTCACCGTAGGTGCCGTACCATGTCGTGTCACGAAAACAGCCAAAATCGATCTCGTACGCAGCGTCGCTCGGCTGACCTTCCTTCTCAGCCTGTCGTCTACCAACCAAGTCATGGAGTGCGCCTCATTAGAGTCTGCCATCCATCTTGTGCAAATTTATGCGGGCTCATATGCAAAAAGTCATGTCAATGTGGCCACCCTCCACTTCCTTTGCTTGTTGGTCGAGTTGTCGGACGCACGCTGCCGCTGCGGTCCTCCGCGACTTTTGGGCCCGTCTTGATGTTCGTGAATGTCGGAAATTTGTTGAGTGAAGGAAAGGGAGTTGGTATCGACTCCCCACGTACTGTGCACTACAGACAAAGAACCGGCAGCCCGAGATTCTCCCCGCATTTCCCCTTGCATACCCGAGTACGAGGGAGGTCAAGACAAAGAAGAAAACGCAATTTTTTCGACTTTTGTTTTCTCGAACGCAACATCAAAGAATTAGGTGGTTGGGTGCTCCCAGACGGAAAGGGAAAGGATACAAAGGGAAAATGCTGTACCAATAACCGACCGACCAGCGAAAAGAAAGAAAAACAAAGAAAACCGAAAGCGTCTAAACCGACTATCGCCACGAGAAGAAACAAAGCGAAGCAGGAAGAAAAAAAAAATTTTTTTCCGAGTCCAAGCCCGCCGCAGCCTTTCTGCCCTCCCCTCCCCCTCCGGCCCTCCGCACCCACGCATCTCTCCAGCCCTCACGCATCTAGTGCGTCTCGCCGATATCGGAGCTCCGGCGCGCCCTGCCATGACGAAAGCGACTCAAGTAAGTGCGGACGCCCTCGGGAAGCGGGCGATCCATCAAGTTGGCCGTCGAAGCCGGCGACATGGGCAGCGAGTGCGGCTGATCCAAGGCATCCGTGGTGGTGCTGGTGGAAGGCGAGCGCAGGTCGCGTAGGGGACTCAGAGACGGCCCACGCGTCTGCTGCGTCTGCGACTGCTGCTGCTGTTCGCCGCCGGTCGAGGCAAAGCCTGTGCCGGTGCCGGAATGGCTGCTGCCGCTCGTGAGCTCGGAAATGGTGTCGCGCGCGCTGAGCAGGAGGTCGACACTCTCCTGGATCTGACCCGGGTGGTGGTGCAGCCGGTGCGAAGTTCCGCGATGCTGGCGATGAAGACGCTGCGCCGCGGCGGCGAAGCGAACTTTGGGGACGTCGCCGCCGCCACTGACGACCTCCTCGTCGCCCGAGAGTTTGGCCGCGTCGTCGTCGTCGTCGTCGTCGTCGGCGTCGGAGGAAGAGGACGACGAGGAGCCTTGAATGTACTCGCTGTCGGCGACGTTGACGATCGGAAGTTCATTCGGGAAGCGGAACGGCGCCATCCACTGCCAGCACCATCATCATCGTCAGTCTTTCATCGCATTCACAGGGGAGGATAGGGCAGGAAGAACAGTAATCTTTTGTCAATTCGTCAAATGGACGCAAAAACACACCTCCTTGCCCCTATGCTTAACCTTGGTAAACATCTTCTCCCCGGCATCAACCAGCTGCTGGTGAACAAAGTCCTCTAGATTCTCGTGTTGCCAGCAGGTCAACATGCCGGGCTTGCGGTTCCGGCAGCATTGCACGCCTTTTTTGCTGAGGTTTTGGGTGCAGCAGCGAACGCCGCGGGTCGAGCTGTTGGTTGACATTGACATTGTTGTTGATAGGGAGGAAAAGGGTGAGTGATTGGAAGGGTCTGATGTTCAACGAGTTGGATGTCCAAAGCGGAATGGGGTGGATTTGGGCGGTGTAGACTGATATGTACTTATATCGGTTGCATAGGTAGGAGAGCAGAAAAAGAGCCGCCTGGAAGCCGCTTCAAAACGACCACTCCGCACCCACAGCGGGCCGCTCAAATGGCCGCTGGCCGCTCAAAAGGAGTAAGACAAATAAGCTGACAATAAGAAACGGTGGTGGGCGGCGATTTCACCTGGCTTCGCTGCTGTCGGATGTCTCTACTCGCTCCCGTTTTTCTTTTCGCCCCCTGGTTTTCCCGCTCCACGCCACTCCCCGTGCCCGATGCAAACGCTATACGAAATCGGCGCCAGGCGGCTTACAGAATGAACCTCGTCGATGCCACCGCCCAAACAGCTGCTCAATAATTGAAACAAGCAGCAATATTCCTTGCTCTTTGCTGTCTGCTGTCGGGCCCCTCCTTTTTTCCTTCACTTCACCGCCTAAATACGAACGCGACAACCCCCTCCTCTCCACCCCTTCTCTCCCCAGCCCTAGAGGGTTCGGCTCGCTATCGCCCCCCACATCTTAACAGACACCAAACAGATCAGACCGGGCTGAGCGAGGGAAGGTTCTGTGGAGGAAGGAAGGCAGGATCTGGCGGGAATTTAAGTGTTTAGGGGGATGGATGGGTAGGTAGGACCACCAAAACAATTAATGTAGATAGGTAGGTAGGAGAAAGACAATCTGCGCGTGCAGTACAACAGTTCAACACCTTCCTTGGCCACACACACACCCTGACAAAATCCCCAACTCAAACCAACCCATCTCTCCCCCCTCCCCCGAATCGAGCCAACCGCATCAACCCCCGCCATGCCACGCCACGCCATCCACTCACTCACTCAACTTCCTTCCCCTCACCCTTGCCACGCTCCTCAACCCACTCCCCCATCAACGCCGCAAAATCAACCACCTGACGCACCAAAGCGCGCCTCTGCAGATCGAGGACACGCTGCATGACCTTCTGCATCTCCATCTTCTTTCCCTCCTTTCCGTTTCCCTTTCCATCGTTGATGGTGGCGTTGTTGCCAGCAGCAGTGGTGGACAAGGCTTCAAGGTACTCGAGCCACAAGTCCTCGACTTGATCGATGATGCGGGCCAATGCCTCGCGGACCGTGGACGCGTCGAGACCGCCTGCCGTCATGCTCGGTGGTGGAGGGACGGGGGCAGCGGCGGTGGGAGCGGGAGCAGGAGCAGGAGCGGCAGCGGAAACATGCGCGACGCTGTTGCTGTTGTTTGGCTTGGTAGCCCAGACGGGTGGAGGTGGTGGAGGGGCAGCAGTGACATGCTCGACTTGTCCTCCCTGTCCATGTCCATGTCCCTGTCCTCCTCCCACCGGTCTCGGGGTCGGCTCTGGCTCGATAAGTCGGTGTTCTCCACCTCCTTCGCCGCGGACCGCAGCGGCAGTGGAAAGCGGCGGGCTAATCATCAGAGCCCTGCCGCCGCGGGCGCGAAACACGTCGCCAGCAGTGGGCTTGGAGTTGGGCTTGGTCTGGGGAGTCAAACGGTGGGTACCGTTGGTGGTCGCGGTTCGAAGTTGAAGGTCCTCCTAAATGGCCCGATGGCCAAAAAGGTCAGCAAAGAAAGGTGAGCAGGAGCTCGTCGGCTTCGGCTTACCGTGCTGCTGTTGCTGCTGCATTTACCACGGCTGCTGCCGCGGGAGATTGAGGAGCTCGAGGGGCTGGCGGCGGCTTGCTGTTCCTGGTTGCGGTGGTGGTGGCAGCGGCCGTTGTAGGTGCCGTGGTTTCGGCATTGGTTGCCCGCAAGAGTGATGCCGGAGCACTGAGCCATGATGATGTTGATGGTGTTGATGATGAGATGATGGGAAGTTGGAGTGGATGGCCAGGTTGGAAAGGGATGGAAAGTAGAAGCATATATAAAGTCTGCATCACTACAAGCCGCACGACTGCGAGGATTGAGCCGACAGGAACAAAGCAAATATGAGACTCGATGTCGCCGCGGCGCGGGAAAAAGGAGGAAAGAAAAAAAAGGGCGGGCCGCCCAATTGCAAAGACTGAGCCGACGGAAAGGGGGCAAACGCGGCTCGAAACCGCCGCGCCTTGACCAGGGAAGCAAGAAAAGAGCCGCCCATCGTGCCGCTCGTCGACTTTGGGCTCGTTGTAGAGGAAATAAAACCAGACGTGAGTCCTCCGACAGGGAGTAGCAACTTCAACCTGTCATTGAATCCATCTACAGTTCAAACATGTCCAACTCCAACGGAAACGGCGAATTCTTCATGACCGGCGCCGACAACAGTGGTACATCAGCTTCCTGCCTTTCTTCGTTTTCTCACTGACTTTGTCGCCTCAGGCGGTCCCGATCGCGGCAGCGGCAGGGCAAACATGACGACGATGGAGACAGGCAACAACTCGGGTCCAAGTGCGGAAGAAAGCAGTCCTTGTGTTCCCCATAGCGACTGACCTTTTTCCGTGAACAGTCCTCCAGCTGACGAAGAGGATGATGAATTTCCAGCATCTCGTTCGAAGGGTGGTACTGGCCATTGACACGCTCGACGAGGAAGAGCGTGCCATGCGCAAGGCCAAAGTGGCCTTCGACAAAGCCACGCGTGCCAAGGAGGTGGCCATGTTGGAAGTGTCAAATGCGCGCCTTGCTCGCGACGTGGCTCTCACCCGCCGAGAGAGGGCCATTGCGCAAGCCATGGACGCCTACGTCAAGTTGCCTGAGCGCGTCCAGAACGCCGCAGTTCTGAAAATGTCGGCTTTCTCCTCATCCGCTACCAACGGGTCCGATCGTGTTCGTGAGGTTTAGGAATCGAAGGGGCGGCACGAAAGAATTTGTCGGGGGGGTGAATTTGAACTATTTTGTAGTGGAGCAAAGTCGACGAGCCAGGAGGTCGGGAAAGCGGCAGATGTTGTCAATGACGGCTTGTTTATCTGAAATGCAGTCGAGGTGGATGTGGGTGGGCAGAAAATTAAAGTCTGGATTGAATGTTATCATCCCATGTTGGTCTTGACAACCATTCGCACCGCAGATGGGACTCAATGGTATTATGAGATGCTCCAACTCCAGTGCGGATGCTCGCAAAAACAACAGAATGACGTGACGCGGTAGCCTCGCCATCTGTATTCCACATTGCCGGTCGCCGGTCGCAGCACTGCCAGCGTTTTTGTTGAACGAAGGCGGCTCAGCTGAATGCAAGCGACAGGCGTTGCTCAATCTTCAGCATCGGTAGCCAAAACTCGCCCATCGTGCCATCATGTCTCCCAAGCAAACAGCCGCGTGTTCATTCCAGCTTGGGAGACGGGACGAGTCATATTGCACGCTGGATGGACCTCCCGAGAAAGATTGTGTGCCCGGTCCTTTCAGAGACGGCAGTGTTGTAGCAGGCGGAGAAGCGTCGCATTGTCGTAGATTTCTCGAGACTTGCATTGGCATTCGAATGTCGGTAGGAGGGCGCGCGGCTGGCTTGCTGGCGGAAATACGCACACAACCTTAAGCTGTGACTTTCGTCAGCCGTTGTTTGGACAGTGGAGGCGGTGAAGTTTCCGCGGTCCACGGACCCAACGAGACACGGGTTTGAGTGGCGCAGGCCTCTGGAAGCGCCCGCGTGAGAATATCCAGAGCGACATTGACCTCCCGGTCGGAAAGCCTTCCCAGCTGACGAAAAGGATGACGCCGATGGATTGCTGTGACTGCCGCTGACGTTTGAGGTCGGCCAGGCCAGATGGGGCCGGCAAAGGTCGCTTACGTGTGGTGTTGGTGTTGGTTGGTGTTGGGAAACGCGACGCGACGAGGACGCGACCGGGCGGATGTCGGTTGTTATCTCATCTCTTTCCATCAACCCACCAGCTTCGCCATGGGTGGTCAAAGACAGTCGACCACGTTTCCCTCGCCATGGAGTTTTTTCCCCATCCAAAGGCCACCGCATCAATGAATTATCGGACAGGCCCTCAGTATGTTTCCGACATGCAGACGAGATCAATTTGCTGAGTAGCACTGTGATCCTTCAACCCTTTGATCCTGGTGCGTGTCCTCGCGCGCGGGCCATCAACACGGTGTCGGTCAGGTATGTCTGCCCAAACCTCAATTTTGCCCCTACCGCACTCAACGACGCTGGGTGTGCGTATTCGAGATTGGGGAGTTCATGGCGCTGTTGTGCCGACGGGCATCGTCTGCTGTGTGGCAGGAGCTTGCGCCCGTGGGAGAGCCGCACGGACCCACCATCTTTTTGTGGACACAAAATCCTCCACAAAATATTGCACAACATCTTGATTGGCTGATGTACAAAATTTTCCCACCCCCACAAAATCTCCCACAAAATCTCCTCTCAGCGCGCGACACATCCACGACTTCTGGGTTCATTATTTTCTTTGAGCAGCACCATCGCCCTGGAATTTCAATTCTCCCGTCACATTCTTCATGTTAGTGGCTGATTTTCGTTCTGCTTCGCCTTCTCCCACCGCTCGCTTTTCCCATCTCTCGCCATCGCCAACTCTCGTAATTTTAACGGCCGCACTCGACGACCGCCGCCTGAGTGCTGCTGATGCAACATCCCCCGGTCCCGCAAGTCTCTTCATCTATTCAAATTGTTCTGACCTCCCCTTGTCTAGATTTGGCTATGCATGCTCAACCAGCCGCACCTCTTATCGCTGCCATGGCCGCCGTTACCAACCACCGCCTCACTGCCAATTCCATCTTCACGGCTCTTCCTCATGTCCAAAACGCGCACATTCCGCGTTGCTCTTCACCGCCCGCTCGTCGCCAACACCACCCCGGGACGACGATTTTGTGCCCTCTGTTTGCCTTCCGCCCGCTTTGACTTTGTTTCCGAACGCAGGCTTTGTAGGTACTGCCATCCCTCGAAATTGCCACTACTGTCACTCAGTTGTCGCGCCGTAGTTGCTGTCGTCTCGGACTTGACAATCATCGTATAACTTGTCAACCTCCTGCCGTCCTTGAATCTTTTTTTCAAAGCTGGGTCTACAACCAATACCCTTCCTAACATTCATCAATGCCTGTGCCACCTTCATTATTGTCTTGAGCATGATACTCTTTGGTTCCACCATCCGTTCATCTGCAGGCCCCGTCGGCCAATTCCAAAACTGACCACGCAAGGCCGCTCCGATCTCATTCCTCACCACTATCGCCGTCTCCCTTCGACCCACTGCCTCCAACATGAGGCTCTTCAAGACCACAGTTTGTCTCGGCCCTCTTATCGTCCTAACCTTCCCCTTCAGCTTCGCCATTCCCTGTCTACAAGCTTATGCAGGTGAGCGTCTCTTCGCCGATCAAGTCCCTTTTGAGCATGAAGCCTCCTGCGACTCCAGAGCACCGTCGTCCGCCTATTGCTTTTTTGTAAGGTAGCTCTGAACTCTGTATGTCGAGTATCACGGACAAATCCCTTCCATTATCCCAAGCAGCTGCAGTATTGTATTTGCTGGAGCCAAGTCTTCCACCAAGAAAGGCGGAACGCCTAGCGAGAGAGAGGTCAGGACTAGCCACGCATCAGCGGGAGACGCGAAGAAAAGTAAAGCTTAATCTGGGTTCTATGTTACGTCCGCTAATGATGAGTTTCGTTGTTTTGGTTTGGTAGATATTTTGTGCAAGATTTTGTGGGGGATTTTGTACCACAAAATCTTGTACAAGAACTTGCACAAAATCTCCTGGCTGTCCGTAGTAGCAGACGTGTCAAGCCTTTGACTGTTTAACTATCCAGGACAGAAAATACAGAGAAAGCTACTCTTTACTACGGACTGCCTAGCCGGTACTTGTCTAGTCGTCCGCCGCCATCTTACAACCCATTATCTTTTGAACAACGACCACATCTCGCAGAAGGAGATTTTGGCCGATGATTGCTGATACTACACCCTCTGGCCTGTCTAGATTCATTAACTTCGACGAAAGGCTGACAAGGTATTATTCATGTCGCAATCTCCCTCCATCCGTTCCTCTGGCTTCGTTGAACATCCCCTCCGCACCGTCACGCTCAAGGAGAATGGCCACTCTTTACTCCGCAAGATGCGTCGCACTCCCGCTTGACATGCATCTCTGGGACTGATCACCGTCACCGTGCTCCCCCTGCGCCGCCTTCTGCTACTCGACACATCACAATCAGGGCGAAATTGCGTCGGAGGAGCTTGGGGCCAGCTTCCATGGGCTACTTGCAGTGCGCTCGCCATTGGGGCTTCGGTGTCGAAACGAAGACGTCCTCGGAAGTAGGGCTCCTTGGCGAGTGTGCCGGCTAGTGAGTGCTTAGCGGTCGCGGGCGTCAGGGACGGATTTAATTCTCAGGTTGGCCGCACGCGCGACCTGCGGCTCTGGTTAGAGACCCATGGACCCACTGTCCCACCCGGTCTACCGGAACAAAGATGAGACGACCTCAGAAATCCGGAAGAGTCTTGTACTGTACCCATCGTGCAGCGCAATCAGCAGCGGCAGCAGTCTCACCCCTGATCCCACCACGCCTAATAGGCAAAATAGACAGCCTCTGCACATCACAGCCCGCAGGGACATCCTGCAGTCACACAGGAGGCGAGATACGATTTTGTGTCGAAGGGCTCATACATTTATCAAAACCACCCGTCGCGCACCTTTTTTGGCTACCATTCCGTTCTGGCAAGTCCCAGCAGCCAACACAAAACCACCCACCTCCTCCCAAGACATCCACCGTCGCCTCCCGCATCAGCCAGTAAACCTTCCAGCCAGATCTGGTCTGCAGCTTGCTCAGCGAGGTCCTTGCAACTCGTCCCAGGAGTCGTGACGGTCTACTCCTCCACAGGGGAGTGAGCTTACGACCAAAGGGCCGAGTTCAGCGCAGCACGTCCTCGTCCAGTAGATTTGACCGCGACAAATCGGGTGGGCACGAGAGCTTTAGCATCCACAAGGTCATACCCACGACCAAAACGCCAAAGACACCACCATCTTGCCCGGTGGATTTGACTCCAACAAATTTCTTCCTTCGCAGAGACCTTCGCGGACTTCGGAACCTACTGCTTCTCGTTGAATTGCGCCTCAATCCAGCCTGGACGACCTCGTTGAAGCGTTTTGAGTACCCATGGCATGCAGTGCGAGGACACATGTCAGCATGTTGAAGATGCAGTACAGTTGTCGGTTGAGGAGAACCAAAAAAGTTGCGTGGTGTTGGAGCCGAAACTTGTGTCAGGTTCGACAACGCGGGAGGCAATTGAGGACCGTCACGCCGCGCTGGTGTGGCTTCGTATCTGTCGTACTGGCCGTCCCGAACCCATCGCGATATCCTCTTTCTCTTTTTTTCGCCTTGTCAAACTATTCCCCGACGTTGCTCTCGGCAAAATCGAGACAACGTAAAGGCAAGGTGAAGTTGACATGACAACGACCATGGCCGTCAAGGTAGACGAAACGACGCAAAAGAAGAGCGGAACCGAGATAAACACGACGGCCAGCCGTCGAGGGGACGAGAAGACGAAAAGCAGGGCAAAATCGAGACAATGACGGCGACGGCCGTCATGATCGATGCCACGCCACCGGAGCACCCATCAACGGTGCACGTCGAGGTGATGAGACGACGCAAAAGCCCGGCGGAATCGAGACGAAAAAATGGTGGCAGATCGACCACTCGTGGACATGGCGCTCTCCGAAAGAACAGCCGCGCCACGAAGACGTCGCGCACGCCGTCCCGCAACGCCCACATGATCCTCAACATTCACACAATATCGCCATCCAAACTATCCTTGAACTGACTCCTTGAACACCACCGCTCAGAAAAAGACCAACAGTCTGAGTGTAACAGCCCCCTGTCAAGTGCCGCAAAAACCCGCCGCATCAGACCACCCCCAACATGACCATGGGGCTCATCAGCGCGCCGCATCAGCAATTTTCTGCAGCCAAAGGTTGTGCAACAGCCCAAGATTGTGCCAGACGGCATTGCTACGGTTTGTTCTTCTAGATGCAGGTACAGGAGATTTTGTGGAAGATTTTGTACAGGATTTTGTGGGCACAAAATCTTGCACAAAATCTTGTACAAAATCTTTTGCTCTCACTTCCAGCCTGAGAATTGATTTAACACACCTGCGAGTCTTTTTTGATCCTTCTTGCTGTTCCCTAGCCCAGCTAACGAAAAGGGTACCATAGTCTCTGCGGCGGACTCTTCTACCAACGCAACCCAGTTCCTTCATTACAAACGACAACCTTGTCAACTCACCTCACACGGCCCCCCCCCCCCCCCCCCCCCCGCCCGCCCCGAACCGTCGATCCTTAGCAGTTCTACGAGTTTTGCCCATCCAAGATCCCACGCTCCTCTCACTCCCCAACAATTGCACTCTCTCCGCGAGGTACTGGGAAGATGATTCTTCCGCGGACTCGCGCATGCGTTTCTACTCCGTGGCGCTCAACAAACCAAGTGCAAAATCTGTCTCTTCTGTGAAGAATAGGAGAACAATGTGCATCAAGGTGGATGAGGCGACGCAAAGACAAGATGAAATCGAGGCAACAACGAAGACGGCGCAAAAGCAAGGCGAAATCGAGACAGCGACGGAAAGGGCCGTTAAGGTTAACTCCGTACTATCAGAACACCAATCGACGTTCCTGCAAGCCTGAAGCTGCCCGAGCTGCCGCTTCCCGAGGTCCCAGGTCAATCATCGATTGCGCAGGCGCGGCAACCCCTTCCCTCGCCCCCGCAGTCTGTCCCGTCCTCAAGTCAAACCTTTGATCAGAGATAGAGCTGCCCACGATCTTAACGTAACAATCAAAGCCTGCATTCCCAGGTCTCCATGCTCCTTGGAATTTACCGTTCGTGACTCGACAAGCTACACCATCGATTCCGTGTCCGGCAAAACCTAACCAACCACCAACAGTGATACAAAGCGACGTGCAACACGAAAACCATTCAACAAAAGGTCCAAGGAGGCGAAGGAAAGACTCAAACCAGCGTATTGCTTATGAAAGAGGCGTCGCGGCTGTAGTTTCATGCACCTCGCCGCCGCCAGCGCTGCCAATATCAACGGTGGATGGCAAAGCAGAAGTCATTTCTCCCCATTTCTTGGGCATTTTCACGAGACACGGCGCAGCATCGAAGGCGCGAAGAGCGGGACTGACTCCTTACTCCTTGACCAGGTCACTGTTCTTGAGACCTCGCATCAGCGTCATCGGTCCGAATGTTGGGGCGATCGAACTGCCTGAAAGAGTTAGCCTTTTCCGTCGAGGGGTGCCTGACCAGGTCCTATGTAGTGCCGCACAAAACGTTTGCCTGCCATGTCTGGCACGAAATCCTCCGCCCGCTCTTCTTTGTCCGCGCCTGAATCCGTGGACGGGTCCTTATTCCTCGGTCCAGCCTGCACCTTATCAAAATCACCAAGTTTTGAGATAGATGAATGGCGAATCAGCTACGGCCCAGGCTATTTTGTGTAGAAGTAGGCCACACTTCTCTCCTTGTCTTGCCTGTGTCTCCCCTCCCATGATCCATCGCGGCCAGAATACCTGATATCAAGCTGTGAGTGGAACAGATTGTAAGTCCCGCCCGATGCCCCCGCAAAACTGAGAGCTGTGCCTTCTTTGAACACGGTGCTGATGACGTCTTTAGGCGCCATCTCTCTCAACATCTTTATCTGGGCGTGTTCGCCGATCCTCGCTTTTAATTTCACCCTAATCCATTTTCCTGTCTTCAGTCAATCTGGGACTATCTTCAGCCGCCCGACGTCTGTTGGTTCAACATGAGCAACTATATGTTGCATGTTACATCTAGAGTGTCAAAGATATTGAAACAGGCCGGGAACCACTCATCCTACTCGCGATGAACACCTCGCTGCCGATGCCACAACAGCTAATGCCCTGAACTAAGTCCTCAGAGCTGATTCAAAGGTAAAAATTAACTTTGCGACGAGGAAATTAATGCTAGAAAATGGCCTATTGCCTCAATCCCCCGTAGCCCTTCACAGCTAACTCATGTGAGAGCGTTGAGGAAGGCTAGATGTACCGAATTTTCGTCTTTATCTCTGAGGAGAATCTTGCAGGAAAGTCAGTGCCACCATCTCGCAGTAAAGCGGAAAGAGGTAAGACTTAGACACTTGAACTCGGACGCTGACTCTTCACTTCGCTCGAATCCATGGGCTTTGATGAAGAAACTGGGAATGCCGTTTAAGACTGGAAGCTAGAGACGAAGGCTGTGATGTTGTTGACAGAGATCTAAAGCACGAACACTTCCGCGGCGGCTGCTGCTGCAGAGACTAAAGATGCGAACGCTTTCACCTCAGCGACTTCTGTAAAGACCCAAGACCCAAACGCTTTGACAGCGGCTACCATCGCGAAAAGTCCCTCTCACCCCTATTCTACGCCCGTGACAGACACTAGCTTGTATTCTCCTCTTTCCTTGCCACACCGATGCTCTCCCTCAAGCGCCCCGTCTTTAAAGAGATGCATCTCACTGCGCCAGCTGAGCCAAATCGCGCACTTTTCCTTTCTCCTGATACGTCCCAAGCTACTCCTTCTCTCCATTAAACCTGCGACGCTTGCTCTCGGCTCAATTTTCTCCATCTCGGCGACGACGAAAAACAAACCCTGCAATGCAGCCACGCATAGAGCTATGCGTTTGCTTAGCCGATATCCCCGACGGGCGCCTTGAACTCAATTACGTGTGCGCTCGCCCAGCATGTCCTTTCCAGACCACAAAGAGTGCGTGTCTTTCCCAAAATGCCGCTGATTCTTCGCGCAAGCGCCTCCCCATGGAACCCGAGGATGACGGAACTTCTTTTTCATGACTTTCCTTGTAGTGGTAGTAGCAGCATCGCCGCGAAGTCAACGGTAAGCATGGTACCAGCCCTGCCAGGCGATGAAATCCTCCGCTTAGGTTGCAGAAAAGCCCCGACATGTCCGTGGTCTCAAACGATGCAAGAGCTGGGGTCAGGGAATTCATCCGTGCAGGGCGGCGATGGGGACGCTGTCTTGCCTTTGTCGTGTGAAGATCGACCGCGTGCTCCCCGTACACACCAACTGATGCTGCGGTGGATGGAAAAGTCGACTTACTTTTGCTACAAGCAGCCGTCGAAACACAACACCACTAACACACCATCCCTCCGTCCCACCATCATCACCTCCATCCACCCATTCATCCATCCATCCATCCATCCACGCTCGCCATTTCTTGCTGTCACTATTTTCTCTCGCGTCCACGAAGTCTCATGCAGTTAACACCAACGACGAAGATGACGACGGCAGCGACAACAGGTGCCATGACCCCTCCAGAGCGCGCGTTTACACCTGGAACCATCAGAAACCAGCCGAACCTCCCACGGGCCGTCATGTCTTTCTTCCCCTATTCCACGGCCGAGCGACTACCATGGACAGCGGCACATTCATGTCCAAGTGCCGCCATGTCCACATTCAAAAAGCCCAGTATCTTCTGCGTCGCTGGAAAATGCATCTCATCTCCTCAACTCCTTCATCCTCCGTACTTTTTCAACCCACCCAACCAAGTCAAGCCAAAGCCCTTCAAGCACAATGGCACTTCCCCATTTTTTCCGCACACCCACTGTCCTTCGGGCAAGCGAAGCGGTACGCATCACGACCCACCACCCACTCACTTGCAGACTGTCTGATGAGCTGAGCTGACCGACTCAACGTGCATGCAGTGCGATTGTTGCCACAGCCAGGCCAAGCGTTGTACACGCGACCCCGAAGATGCCAACGCACCCTGCCTGCGATGCAGCCGGCTGGGCTATAACTGCACATACAGGCGTTCGCCTCTGCGAAACCGCAAACGACGACGCAATCGCACTCCCGCGACGCTGCCGCCCTCCTCATTGTCGGCGTCCCCCATTTCTCGCCCCGCATCCCGTAGCCCCAACACTACGCCGAGCGGCAGCAGCCTTTCGCCGCATATCCTCTCTCGCACTTTGTCAAACTTTTCGCACGCCGACCGAAACAGCTTCGGAAAGTCCGCGGGCCAGATCTTGGACGCAGCCGAGGAGAATGGACAGGAGGGGGACGACGACGAGGAAGACGAGAACGAGCTGCTGTCCGATCAGTCGGCCAACCCTTCTGACTCTTCTGACTCTTCGGGCATGGACTTTGTTTGGTCTTTTACGCCCAAGACAGACGCTGCCGCCGCTCCGCTGGTCACGCAGCAGCAGGCTGAGCACACGGCGGCGGCGTTTGGGGACTTGGACAAGATGGATCTGGACAACGCATGTGCGTTCGCGGACGAGCAGGCCGAAGCCACAATCTCTCTCGACTGGCCATTTGACGACTTTTCCTACGCGCCGGAGGTGGCGGCAGACTCCAACGTCCTCTCCCATGGCCACTCGGTCGATAAGCAAGAGGACAAGAGCGCTTCGGCCGCTGTCTCGCACGCAAACGATATCAGCGGCATACCCGGCTCGGCGACTCATCTCCTCAACTCGTTGAATCGCGACGGCTGCATCCATTGGCAGTCGTTCTTTGCTTTGCGCGGCTTTTCGGCCCTCTCTGAACCACCACTACTACCACCACTCCTGCCTGCCGTACTACCACACCAGGCGGCGCCGGCCCCATTCGAGCGGCCGCGGCAACAGCGTCCTCCCGCCCCGATGATAGGCATGACTGGCGCACAGCGATGTGAAGAAGCAGAGGACCGACAAAATATCTCGGTAGAGGAGGAGGAGGAGGAGGATACGGCGGCGGGCGCGAGCTCGACGGACCAACAATCATCGTCTGTTGTTGACTTGGACCACTTGCCGGAGTTGTATCAGTTGGATTGGGATGCGCTTGATTGGGATCGGGATTGGGACTTGGACTTGGATTTGAGTGTGTTTGACGAGGGGGATGATGGTCTTGGTGACAGCAGCGCTACAACCACCACTGCGGCTTTGCACGAGGATCTTTGATGAAGGATGGTGGATCGTTGCGGCGAATTTGGAGTGGATTGAGAGGTAGGGTGGTGTGACGGAGGAAAAGGAGGACTGGAGAGCATCATCTTCCGCATCTTTCGCATCGCGCAGGTCGCGCCGCCAATTGGGTTCCGGACCATCTGTATCATTTTCACCCTTTTCCCCTTCTCCTTTGTTCAATTTTCCTTCCTCCCTTGTCGTTCCTTTTCACAAGTCAGTCAGTCTTCCTTCTAGCTCCGTATTTATGTATGAAGTGCGCGTTTACACAACGTGATGGGGAGGACATCATTGACAACGCCATCCACGGCATCCCATCTTCATCCTCTGCTGTGGAAATCTCCGGCATGCATGCATACTTGCATAAAAGATGTGCAGCGTGGATTGATGCTCCGATTTGGCTCCGAGTGTGGTTCCACAGCATGCGTGCGACATCAGCGTTGGGCTGGGCTGGGCTGGTACAAATGATGAATGCCTGTCTCCTTCATTGTTTCATGTATGTGGCGCGCATCCCGTTTCCTGTCCGACTGCTGTTTCCGTGCCTTGGCTGAGCGACCGCGCGATCGACCGACCGATTGACCGCCTCGCTTTGCTTCCTCTCCCCCGCCACACCTCGCCGGGCAAATCGACGCTTTCAAGTGTCATGGTAATGAGAGGGAGCCGTTGCCAAGCAGCCGACCCTGCATGGTAGACAGCATACGCGCGGGTGCATGTGGCCATAGACCCTGTCTGTTCTTGGGCTTGTTGTTTGTCGCGCTAACTTCATTACGATCGATCAGATGGAGACAGAGGAGTGGGTAGGCCTTGATGTTGCACTGCACCGCGTCGCGTAATGCTGGTGGTCCAAAAACGCTCTTGTCGCGTCCCGGTTGCAATGATTTTGCCCCGCGCCGCCCCGCAAGAAGATGAGGGTGCGAGACGCTGGCCAGCAAAAATTCTGAGATGCTCTTTTTCGCGGAAAAGAGATGGTGTGGTGGTGATGCAAGACCAAAAGTTCGGGTTCGCCTCAGGTTGGGTTGGGTGGGCGATGATGTCATTGGCGACTGCTAGGGACGCGTCCCCATCGGGCGCGTCGGTGCCACGACAACACAACACCACGCGTCTGCCCATCTTCCCCACCTGAATTCTCTCCTCAGTACACTCCGCTCTTCTTTCACCATGGCCCCGAGAAAAACGACTTTCTCCATTAACGTCAGTCTTCCCTGGCCCGAGGCAACTGCGGCGGCACCCAGGAAGACAACGGCCATTGAGACCAACATCGACTTTCCCGAGGCGGAGTAAACGCTTGAGACCTCCAGTCATACGTAACAACGCGCCTCTCCCCTCCTCCTTTCTTCGATGCTCCTTAAGCACCGCCGCCTGCTGACTTGGGGCTCGTCTGCAGCGTTGGTCTGTCTTCACCACCCACCGAGGAAGAGGAAGAGGTGGAAGACGAAGCTCACGAAGCGACAAGCGACCCGTAAGCATCTCGCCTTCTACCTCTCTTCATCAAAAAGCCCAAGGCCGCTGACTGTCTCTGCAGGGTTGGCCACACGTCCCCTCCGCCCGAAACCGAAAACGAGAATGTCGCTATTTCATCGTCACCGTTGTTCGCACCTTTCGAACGCGTTTCCCGCTCCTCCCCGCCGCGCGCCGACCAAAGCGCCAACACCCAACTCCATGACAAGATCACACAGACGTACAATTTCGACTTGAGAATCAGGGAGGAGGAGGAGGAAGCAAGCGGCGCGAAGCAGGAAGACGCCGGCGATAACAAGGAAGAGGAAGCCGCCAACGTCAAGTCAGAGCAAGACTCATCTTCAATGATGAGTTTGAGGATCCTTCCCTCCCTTCGACTCCGACTCCGAAGCGTCGAGGTTGACGTGCGTTGTATACCTTCCCTCGTTCAATCCTGCTTGTTGACAGCGCGAAGCACGTCAAGCGTCGGACTCTCATCTACGAAACGACAGGCTGCCCCGCGACTCCATACTCCTTCGGCGATCGCAGCGGCGGGCAAAAATAGCAACGATGAAAAGAGGCGCGGCGTGCGAGAATTCGCTTTGGCAAGTTGAAGAATCATGGAAAAATATTTGATCGAAGATGCTGTGGTAGCAGGACGGGAGGAAATTGGCTTGCTCATATGGCCATCCGCAAATAGAGAGTTCAAGTGGAAAGAAAGCATGTCGGAGTTTGCGAAGCGCATGAGGAGGGAACGTGCAAAATCCACCCTCCGACCATTTGACACGCTGCGCCCGGCCATGGTCACCGCATCCTCACACTCTCCTGCTCCACCGGCAATTCATCCTCCCACAACTATGCATGGATCGCCTCGGCATTCCCTCGTCATAGCCACACCAGTTGCCACAACCGCAGCAGGAGCCTCTCGGACACACGACGCCCGCCCCGCCGGGTGCATCGGCCCATCGGCCTGTCCCCGTGCGGCGGCCGAAAAGAAAATGAGGAGGGACTCCGCCGTGAGCAGAACAGCCGCAGACGTCTTTCTTCTTTCACGAGCCTTTTGAAGGCGCCGCCAGCCCTACCGGAGCCACCCGAGTCTTTCAGTAAAGTAGAGTCCAGTGGAGTCGAGTTTGAGCGTCGTTGGAGCTGTGCAAACTGTTTTGGTCCTTCCTGTTCGGCCTCAGGCTGGACATAGCATGGGGAGCAAACACGCAGGGCGGCCAACAGCACCTGGGATTACCTGGTAAAAAAGTCAAGAAACATCATCCATCATTGGCAGCCTAAAAGCGCGTCGCTGATCAAATTTCCCCGCAGCGTTAGAATAAGGCAAGGATTTCGCGGTCCGTGGCTGGGTTGCGTCCTTTTCGCCTCCCTTTCCTGCCCCTTGCTCGATTGACCGACCGTCCGTCCGTCCGCGGGAAACACGCACGCAACTCTATCAGCCATGTTATTTGAACTCCGCCGCCGGGTGTCGACAACATTTGATTCTCGCAGTCAGGAGTCAAATCCGGCTCTACACTCTGATCTCCGCTCTTCGATATTCCAAGTTCTCTTTCGCACCATGTCGACCATGTAAAACGAGACTGCGCCACGAGGATCTGTCAATGATGGTGTCTCTTCACCGGCCGTCAAAGCTGTCTGTTTCGGTCCGCTTTTCGACATTTCGACTCCTCTTCCGCGCATCCATGTCAACCATGGCATATGAGACGGAGCCACGTGGCTACGACGATGATGGTACCTTGCCCGTGAGAGCCCTCTCCAGGATCGCCACCTGGCGGACTATGCCATCCGCATTGGAAACTCCAATCTCCTCTGTTTCACATCGGCTCTCCGACATTCCCTCATCTGGAATGCGAAACGAGGCGACGCGGACCAGACAATGACACTTCACACCTTGCCAACCATGAAATACGAAACGGAGCCACCCGCGGCGACACTTCGCTTTCCGATCCCACGCCATGTCAGCCTGCCAGTCCTGCGGACATCTGACTGCCAGCGAAATTTCTATCCTTCGCTCTTTGACGTTCCCACATCTCTTTCGCACTATGTCAACATGAATTACGAGACGGCTGCACGCGGGACAAGACGACTTTACCTCTCCGCTAGGTGCTTCAACAGCCACCGAGCCCTGCGGGCACCCGCCAGTAGAATCTCTGGTGCTGCACTACATCAACACGTTTCTTAAGTGTCGACTCCTTGAAAAAGACACTCTGTCTGAGCATCCACTGTCATGAAGCAGCCGTTGATTCGTCCTTGCATGGCCCTACGACCTGGATCAGTCTGTGTCAGAGGAGCGCGAATCTTCGCAAAAGGATGGATGGATCCAGCTCACCTGGCCGAGATCATTGCAAAAGACAGGAGATGGTCGGTCGCTCGGCGCTGAATGGACAACGAACCAGAGGAAACAGACCGGGACGCCCGTCCGTCTCCGTTGCTACTTGACCTTCCATTGCGCTACCTGTATGCATGCATCCCTTGAAAAAGTACAAACCATTACGGAAGTCCAGAAAAAAGGCCGAATTTGAAAGATTCGAAGGCCAACTCTCTAAGGATGTCCCTACTCCATCAACCTACGAATTAGAGCTAAGGGCGATGGGCAGTTTGATCGGCCGCATCCCGCGGGGTGGGCCGTGGATTGGACGTCATGGCGTCGGCGACGTGGCACCCTATCCGAGCGGCCAGCGACAACTTCACCTCAAGAACGGCAAGACATGCCTACATTACGGAGGGCTTGTACCTTTTCCAATACCAAGACTGTCGCGAGAACGAACCTTGGGTGTCTTTATGACCAAGTGGGGGATGTTGTGTCCCACTGCACTAGGAAGTCCCGCGAGCTCAAACTACCACCACGTCCCCTGCTGAAGAAGGCCACCCTTTGACTGTCAAAACGCTCCGCGTCGTGCCCTCGCACTGCCCGACCGCAACACCGCCACGCCATCGAATACATGGGAACTTCACCAGCGGCATCAGGAGATAAGTGACCATAGCATTCGCTTGTCCTGGGCGAAACTGTGGTGAGCCGTCGCGTAGATCCAGCACTGTGCCGCGGCAGAGGATGCATTGATGATTGTGATTGCTGGCGATGGACAGGATCTGGCCCTGTGTGATTTGATGGTAGACTTCTCCCCCGGCAGAGCTGGAGAGCTGTTAATGGACGCTGCACCATGCATATTTAGCGAGTGCATCGCAGTAGAAATGAAAACTGGCGCCATTGAAGCAGATGTCGATTCTGGGAAGACGCACATACGCCCGGTCTCTGCAACGGTCTGGCGCTCCACGAAGTTCGTGCCTGCTTTGGACGCATAGGAAAAAACCATCGCGGCACGTTGCAGTCACTATTACTTGAAGCTTGCGGCACACTTGCGAAGATTCATCACCAGTTTGTATGCCGATGCGGCTGCGATGGCGGATGTTGTTGACTTCTTCAGCTAAGCATAGATTGCCGCCGGCGGCCAATACCACAGCTCCACATATAGATGGCACTGAGGCTTCTCCCTCTTGCCGCCTGTTTTATATCCTCGCGCTCGCCTGTTCGTCCTCCCTAAGCGGCCCGCGACGGCGACACGTCACGCTTACAGCCCCCCGGGCCGTTTCTGATTCCCTGCTCTGCATCATGTCGCAGCGCCCTACACTGTCGGCTCAGGAAACCGGTCGGTCGGCCCTTTCAAAAGGAAAAGGACACCACTTTCGAGACTACCAAATCAAAAATAGCAATTTTCAACAAAAATTTGAACCAAAATGGCAGAGCAAGGGCCCGCCCGCGACCTCAATCAGAAGCAATCATACCGGAAAGGCTGCAGGTCCTTCGCTTTTCTTTCCCTCTTAAGAGCACGACTTGTCACCTCTTGCGAAAGCGCTGCGCCCGTATCTGCGCCCAAGGCCACAAAAGCGTTCACTCGAAATGCGAGCGTAAAGGCTTTTTTTCTGCACGTGTGAGATGGAACAGACGCTGCAACACCTCCTTCGCTCTTAGAACCATGCATGCATTTTGATTCGCTCACTGACGACGCCTAAATGCCCCGATTGATACGCCCTCGGTCGCTCAAAACCGTGCCTTTCTCGCCGACTCGTTCCACCTTTGATTCAGCTGTAAACGAACAACACGATGCTGCATCTCTTCCTGGGATAATTGAAGGGTTGCGGCTCCTCAGAGGACGCTGTTGGAGGGAATTTGAATGAGCAAGATTCTTTTCTTCCTGTCATTCTTCTTCTCTTCCGCCGCTGCCATGGTGGTGCCGCAGATTGACAATGGGGACGTTCCGACTTGGGATGCTGAAGTTGGTCATGCCTTCCAGCCTAAGTTCTTAGTCATGAGTGAATGCAGCAGCGGCGACGCTCGGCGTGTCAAGATTTATTCACTCATTGCTCAAATATTGCAAGCGTACATTCTCTTAGAGAAACTCTTACATGCACACGAATCTCATGGACAAATAAAGGTGCCGCGTTGTTCAAGTCGGGTGGCCGCTTTCTGTCTAATGGCGACCCGCCGCCCGTTGAATGAGGTTAGTGCAAGCAGATTTTTCATTCTTTCTCTTGTGGTCAATGAAAAATAGACTGACTGTCCATGCCCCTCTCCTCCATTTCTCCTTTCGGCACATTTCTCTCGACCCCCTTTGAGGACTCCAGCTCCTCAGACAAAGTCGGGCGGTCGGTCGGTCGGTCGGTCGGTCGGTCGGTCGGCTTGTCTATCGGTCGGATGTTTTTCTTTTCTTTTGGTCGACCGCAAACATTCGAGTAGGTACGTACTGATTCACATGCATGGGAGTAGTGAATTGGTTCAATGGCTCAATAGGAGGAAGGGAGGGAGGAAGGTATATAGTGAGAACCCATCGTTCACTATAAAAGACGTACTCCGTATATCTCAGCTCCCTCTCGCCCTTCTTCTCTAGCGTATCGGAAGCCATGAAAAGTGTCATAATGAATGATATGCGGCAGCTGTTCTGGATAATAAGTCCTCCTCCTCCATACTGCCGCTGCTGCATCTCCCCCCTTTAAAAAGCCTCCCTTTCCACAGAACAACATCATCCGTGGACATCCTTGAGACGAAGACCGCTCCTTTTTGTCAAAACATCAAGGACGTTCGTTGCTTTTCGACGCAGTAGCAGTTGAGTCCAGGCCAGGGCCGACACTCTGAACAGGTCCGCATCTTCCGTCGTTCCCCTTCTTGGTTGCCAATCATCACTGACGCACATCTTTCCAATCACAGCTCATCTACACATCAACTACGCAGCAACCGTCTCCATCCCAATACCGGTAATACTTATTTGCCCTGTCGGACCTTACCAGCCGTATCGGAAGCAGCAGAAGTGCCAGACAGCTAGAATCTCTCTCCGGCCTTTCATTCATAAAGAGCAAGCGTGTACGGGCAGGGCGGGCTGAGAACACAACCTATAAGGCGAGAGAGCTGCGTGCCGGGTGCACACGGCGCGCTCTTCTTTGCTTGTTGCTGTTGTGCTCTCAGTCGGCTCGCTATCTATCTCACTCTGCCTCTCTCTATCCATCGACGTCGATGTTACCGCCGCTTCCTCCTGGGGCATACTTGTCTTCGTACACGCACGAGGGAGCGAACGAGTGAGCCTGTGGGTGTCGTCTCGTCTCGTCTACCTTTACGGCTGTCGTCTTTGTCTCGATTTCGCCCTATTTTTGCGTCGTCTTGTCCACCCGATGGCCACCATCGCTGTCTCGATTTCGCCTCGCCTTTGCGTTGCACGGTGACGGCGCAATAATGGCGGCCAGTGGCCTACCATTTTCGTGGTTTGACTGGCTGCGCTGCTGTCCAAGCGAATTCCGGATACGTTGCTGGCTACCTACATCACCGGGGGGTTGGTTAGAGAAGCTTTCTTTTCCCCTTTGTTCTTTTCTTCACTTCTGGAACATTTTCGCCAGCAGAACAAATCCAGCTGTCAGTCACCCGTTGTTCCTGTTGTCACCAGTCACGCTATGACAGAATGGAACGCTGCGTTCGGCGACTGCAGCGCTGAACCGGATCCATCCTGTCAGAGTTGTTGTCTGATGGCGTGGAACACGGATGGAAGGAAGGAGTAGAGCGGGAGAAGATCTTGAGGTGATGGGAATTTTTCTGTACTAGCGGTGGTGTCGTGCGAGGAGCAAGACCTGAACCAGAGCATGAAAGGTGCCGACAGGCGGCCGAAAGGGCGGCCGGTGCGAGAAACCGACGACCGAGACAACGACGAAATGGCTAACTACGGTTCATTCCTCCTACCCATACATACGTACATTACGTATCGTTCAGTCGCTTGCCTGATCAACAAGTCGACGTGAACGATGCGAGTTGGCAAAAACGGGAAAACAATGGCCTTTGTGTCAGGGGCGCAGGGGTGACGGTTCCAGGATGTCTGAGCTGCACGTCAACATGAACGAACTGGGTCAGAGGATTGGAGGATCGTGAGCTAAACAGCTTTATCATAGGACAGGAGGGATACATTATAGGCAATTTTCATAAAGAGCCGCGGCGCGCCTTCTCTCTCTCATCTACCCATACCAATAAGGCGAACACGGCGGCCCGGTATGAGAATGAGCGCGTATCTTCCTGTGACTTTTTCCAAATTTTCAAGAATCGAACGTGACTTTCCGTTGCAGGCTCTCTACGCGCGGAAATGCCATAGGCATGCAATGTAGTAACTGCAGTGGGAGAAAGCACAAGAGTGAAACGAAGGGATGGTCTTTCGTCTCATCCTTCTATTCCTCCACATCGTCTCAGTGACTTAGGTAGGAAGTGGTAAAGATGTCGAAAATTGACTACAGCTTCAAGTTCAAACCTCTGCCCCTGTAGCGTCCACTGCTCCCGTGCACATGAACACTGACCTAAGCAACACTGCTAACTGAAAGCACCCAACAAAAAGGTGATTGGGTTTTTCGCATACCTGACTACTGGTTAGCTTGCTTTCGTCTCAGTTTCTCCAGGTCCATGCAGTACATCAGCTACCTGCCTGGAGTGGAGCTTACCTTGACCCACAAAGGCAACGCGAGCCCCTGGCTAAGCACAGTTTTCACTTCGCGGAGAGTTTTGATCAGAAGGTTGACAGCACAATGGACAGAGGTATTCTGAACTGCCGACCACTGATGAATAACAAGACGACACCTAGCCGCGAACACTGACGGTCAAAGCCATACTTTGCCGCCGATGGAGTTGTGCTTCTCTGTCGACCACCAAACTGGTAGAACAACGCTCTGCCGCGGACAAGGAGATATCAAGACAACATCAGCCATCGAGACGGATGAGCGAGGCAAAAGCAGGCGTAAAGCGAGACGACGATGACGATAGCCATCGAATTCGACACGAAAACAGGGCGAGATGAAAACGACGAAGACGACGACGACGACGACAACCGCGTCAAGTTGAACAAGACTGCGCAAGAGCAGGGAAAAACTGAGACGGTGAAGTCAATCAAGGTGGACAAGATGACGCAAAAATAGAGCGAGATCGAGACGGCGGCGGTGGCGGCGGCGGCCGTCAAGCGATGCGATAAGGACCGGCAAGACGAAGTTCTGCCGTGGGCTGGCTCATGCATCTCCACGAACAACCCGGACTGGTGAAACAACACTGCCGCAGATTGACTCAGCCATCCTCCAGTGCTACGATGACGCTCGGCCACGGACTGGCTTGATTCTAGTCAGAGAGAGACCGCAGTTGTCGAAGGCGTAGTCTTTTCTAGCTCAGGATGAGGCGTGGGCTCTGCAGACAGACTTATGGGCGGCAGCAGAGGCCGTCGCCTTGGTGGTCGCGACTACTGCATTGCCAATGGCAGTGGCGAGAGCTTCTTCTGCCCAGGTAACTTCAGCAGAGTCTGGGAGCGGAGAGCCGTTCATCTGGGCAAGGGGAGAAGAAACCGGGCACTTGACGGCTTCCTGGCTTTCAATAAACGGCCTCTTCGAGAGCTTGTAGTCGACTTGAATGGCCTCCTCTTCACTGGAGACGGTCTCGTGTCGAGCCTGGTTTCCAATTCGAAGTGCCAGAGCACCTCGCCTTCGTAGACTTAAACACGACGGACATCTGCTACTGCAAGAGCGCGTTCCACTTGGGGCATTTTTCGATCTTCATGGGTGACGCGATCGGCAAACTTATCTAGCTCAAGACGGCCATTACCAAGGAGATGGAGTTGATCGACTCGCTAACGAGCCAAGGCAAGATCAACTTTGTACAGCTACGGATTACGATGCAGAGTATTGGTAGCCAAAATATCAAGCAAAAAGAAGGGGAGTGTGTTCAATTGGCGTATTACAGTAAGTGAACTCTGAGGCTGGCCGTTCAGCAGGGGTGGAAGAGTTTGTTCCCTCTGGGAAGGAGAGGACGGGACTGCATTATTGCTAGTCAACCCACAATCAGAACGAATCAGGTAAATGGGAGCGACGTATCAGAGTGCGCAATTCACCGCGCCAACTGATAGGGGCGCCGGCTCCTGCTCTCGTGAGGTCGCCCGAGAACGCCAGATCAATTCGAACTTTGTTCGGTAAGAAATTAGAAGGCGAGAGGCTTCTTTGCGGTAAAAGTGAGTTCGAGTTCGAAGCGAAGGAAGGCTTGGAAATGCACCAGTACGAGCGACTCGCTCAAGCGGTAAGAATATGGTCGATCTTCTAGAGAAGTGATCCAGCCTGGTCGTAAGGCTGGCGGCGCATCAAGTGCTTCAGACGGGGAAATTCGACCTATCAAGTGATTGGGCAATCGTTTGCCAAACCCAGACGAGACGTTTCTGCACGTCGGTCGACGAACCATCCTTCGCTTACCGTGGTGGAAAGCCAACGACAACGGGCGTGCGAGGGCTCGAGCGACCAGAACATGCAGCTGCGCACTGGACCCTTGCCTGGGTGAAGACATCGCCACGGAGGAGATCCGGTTTTGTGCTTGATCAAAATGCCGAAAATGAGTGGGAATGCGTCTCCGAGGCATTTAAGCGTGGGGCAAGCTACCATTGAAGGCTTCTGATTTTGGCTAGGGGTGGTTGAGGTAGACGTGAGAGGCACGACAGCGGCGCGGGGAAGCATGTCGTCTCTCGTCGTGAGGTAGTCATACGAAAAGCTTCTGAACAAGAAAGACTGATAGCCTCGCCAAAACCTGGAAAGGACACCGAGGTCTGGATGGTAGATGTAGAGGTCAGGAACGAGACTGACAGAGAAAAAAACGCATCGAGGTGGAGTTGGCCATGGTCGTTGGGAAACGTTTGAAGAGAAGACGAGGTTTGGCGCCGGTGGCCGTTCAAATCGTGGGAGATTGAAGAACCCGGCCTTTTGGAGTCAGGAAGTCACACTGACAGCCTAGAGTGTACGTACCTACGAAACTTGTTGCACTTCGTCAGAGATTGCAAAAGGCCAAGTCGGCCACTGCGCAGGTTGCGGCCGCGCGTCTCGAGGACCGTCGTCTTGGTCGCGACGAACCTCTTTTCGAAGCAAAGGGAGATAGGACAATATGGGGTTCTCTCGATATGCGGTCATCGGTGAGGACTTTTGGATCAGCTAGTCGAGGTCCATGTCGTCGGCGAGCCCGTTGGCGAGGCCCATTGCGATTTTGCGCTCGGCGCTCTCCACGCGTGGCTACCGTGAACACTTGCTGGGTGAAAATCACACATGACCGCCGAGGCTGAGGGTCTAGGGGTCGTCTTGACTGTGCTGCTAGCAGGATATGGAGCAACAGCATGCTGGTTTGAGTAGTACGTTGGATTCGAGGGAGCGCCGTTGTGGGACGAAGAGCGAGAAAGTGCAAGGTGATTGTGTGGCGGACAGTTTCATGATCGGCGGTGAGAGATGGATTGAACATGCAGTAAGAGAAAGGTAAGCCTTTGATCATGCCCTGGAGATAACTAGTCATTACGATCGCCGATATGAGTGAGGGCCGAAAGACGGAAAGAAAGGAGCTTGAGCCTGACTAATGCAAGGAGATTTGCAAGACGGCGGAGTTCTCTGATCCTGGCGCAGTCGCGAGACTAAGAAAAGATCTCATTAGAGACTTGACATCATTTATTCGCAGGACAAACGACGCAAAGAACTTGGGTAGAGGACACTGACGCAAACCAAGAATTTCTTACACCACCCAGGGATTAGCTTTCCACAGAATGACACAACTGCAACTGTACCAGATCAACACCTCGAGGGCGGCTAGAGCGGAAGCCAGCAAGGCGGAGTTGAGCTCCAAGTGAGGATTCAATGAAGTAAAAGACCGAAAGGGGTTTTGACAGTGACTGAAGGGAGGAAGACAGGGACAGGACGCGGGACTGTACGCAAATGTCAATTAGGCGACTTCAAGCTGGTTCAAGAGCACAGGAGCAGTGAATCGGACTGATCCCAATCTTGAAGTCCAAGTATTCCCAATCCATGGTGCGGTCGGTCACTCAAATGACACTTGAGTTTCACGAGGGTCATTCTCGCATGGCGAAGTTTGACAAAACTTCGTCAGGTTCGCACTGCGCTTGACTCGGGTGTTTGACAAGGCGTCCGCGGGTGGTCTGTGGAAAAGGAGGGGACTCTACATGCCCCATTGATAATTGCTCTAGTAGCATGGCTTCGACCTTGAAGGCCGTCTTCCTCGATGTCATTCTCTCGATTTCGTCCTGCTTTCGGTCACCTCATCCACTTGAAAGGCCGTCGTCGTGGTCTCAATTCCGCCCTGCTTTTACGTCATTCGTCCACCTCTATGTGCACCGTCTAGTCGCTGGCATATGACGGCAGATGGTCGAGAGCAAAGGATTCGACTTGGAAGGCTTCAGATTCGAGGCAGGAGACCTGACGGGCGGCTGAAGAAGCACCGACACCTTTCGCACATGGACGGCCAGGTCCACATTCCCAAGACCGACTATTACCTTGCCTGTGCTTGGCAATTGCTGCCATCGGCTGAATTTTGCTGCGGTCGAAGCCATTTTGTCAAAGCCGCGCCTTCATAATTGCCTTGTCCGCCCCGGGAGCAGTCTGGCCAACGGAAAACACATCAAAGAAGCCAGGGTCACACCCGCAACCAGGCACGGCAATTTATCTGCCTCGAGGAACACCGACCAACGCTCTCAAGCGATTTGATGACTCCAGTCGCCGGGAGGCAGAGCTCTAGAACAAGAATACCATGCCCAAAAGCCCGATTGCAGAGTCAACCTGCCGACCAAATGTTTTCGAAGCTCCTTCGGATTCCAAACTGCTTGGATCACGACAGGTTCTCCTGTTTCAAAGTGTCTCTGCGTCCAAAGATGCAGCAGCTCCGAAGCAGAGGCTTAAAACGGCTTTGGAGATGGGTATGGCAATGCTGCGTTTCAGCAAAGGACGGGCGCGATTTTCCAGGTCGAAATCTGAGGCCGAAGTGGAACTCGTAGATGCAACGGGAGGTACTGCGAGTAGTCAGCGACCGTCATTGTGGGAGAGGACCGGGAGCTGAGGGCGCACCCAACCTATTTGAGCAGTTCAATTACCCTGGGTTCATTTGTGTCAAATTTGGTGCCATTTATAGCCTCGAGTAGTCCATCAATCGCACCCTCAGCGTTTGCTTGCACCATGTTGGTGAACGACAATATGATTCGAGTGGCGGGTTTCTCCAGGATGCGACAGGGAATGCCAACAGGGCGGCGGTGCGGAAGTCGATCAGCGAGGCAAAGAAGGGGGAGCTTGGTGGAGAAGAGATTCGTCGCCATGCGATGACAGCTGTTGGGTTGGTTGTTGTTGTGGGCGGGCGGGCGGAGGTAGGAAATTTGTGCCCGAGACTGAGAGCAAACGGGAATGCCGTGCAACCTCAACTCCATCAGCCAAATCTCTCCCCGACAACGTTGCCAGCTCATCGCATCTCGTCTCGCCCCTTCAACTGCATCACTTCCTCCATCTCCCCGGCGTCAGTTCTCGACAATCGTCCTCCGCTGCCATTCCCACCGTCGTGCCAGCGACCCACGGTGTTTTGTTGCCACCTGCGTTTGACGCCTCAGCGGCTGCCTTGATCTCGCGCCTTTCTTACCCGTCTGCCTTGGTTGCCATGCGTCTGTCATCGATATGACATCGAAGGGCCACTTTACACCAAAAAATACGAGGTCCTTGGCGGCCGGGCGGTCGGCATCGTGGAACGAGTCTTGCATTCGTACCACCAGCCACAACGTGCAAGGAACCGGCATCCCTTCCCTCAAGCGACGCGCGTAGAGTGTTGTGCACGAATGATAGAATGCGCAATCAAGGGAGTTGACATGCGGAGCGAGAATTCCGGCCAGGTCAAGGGGTTTTTTTTTTTTTGCTCGAGCGACCGCCGGCCAGCCAGCATAACGGCAGCCTTAAACACTGCCTGCTGAATGCCGCGCTTTTGTTGATGCGACAAATCCATGAATACCAGGAGACGGAGAGATGGCCAAGTCGGCCGCCGCAATGGCGCAGCAGCCAGTATTTCCACCATGGGACAGGTCCGTTGGTGAGCATCCGGCGTCGAGTCTTTTTTGCTATCGCCTTCCAGCACGACTGCTCTCGAGAGTCTCGCGTTTCTGAAATTTTTTTTTTTTCCAACACCCTCTCAAATGATACCTCTCTCTTCGTCAACTTATATCTCCACAGCGACCTCATTGTCTCTTCTATCTTCAGTCGTGTTGTCGGCGTTTCGCACGAGACGCCAGGTCGGGCTCGAAAACGGACTCGCAGCGGCGCGAAGACGACGAACGGGGCAGAAAACCCAACCAGGTGGAAACCGTCGAGCGTACACGGGACCGCCATGTCAAGGGAGCTGTAACATGGGAGCATCCGTCTCCATTTCACTTTTCATACCCCCGCCGCCCCTCTCCTCCTCAACTACTTTCAAAGACTCGGGCACGTGCGGTCGTGCTCGCGGCGGGCGTGTGGACGATGTGACTTCTATTTCAGTCGAATGGGTTAATTGCGACAGCAGCTACAGTGCAGAGGCTTGCGGTTTCGACTACGAATTACGAATCACGAGCTCGACGGTCTTCGCCACCAGGCCGTCGTCATTCAATTACGGAAACGTCCCCTGTCATCCTCGCGATGCAGAGACCTTTCAGATTCGCCTCCGGCGCGTCAGCCATAGCTCTCTCCTCTTCCAGATCAGCATCGCCTTCTACGAGAGACACCTCCCTCTCAAAGACCATGTTCATGAATGACGACCGCCGGACTTCTCTTCTCTTGAACTGAGGCTTTTGTTTCCCATGGCGTTTTTCCAAGGCCTGCTTTTCTATTCCCAATTTCCATGCACCTCTGAGACTTCGCGCCAATTTTCCAGGGGCCTGCCCCAGCAGCTATGCTGCCGTGGCCAACACGGACAACAAGCACGCCGGAAAGTGTGACAGCGGCTACAGATGTGCGAGCGCGCTACCTCCCAGGTCATTGCGACTGCTGTCCCGCCGCCTTCTTCTTCACCGATTGGCTCTCCATGATCCTTCTAATATGGGTGAGCGTCGTCGCCTTGTCCTCATCGACCTTAAGGTCGTTAATCTTATTGGGGGGGCCAAAAATCGCCACATGATGCAAAAGCTTATCTCAACGGTGCCCTGTCCCTCTTCCTATACCTCCATAGGCCATGTGCAAACTTGGTCTCTTTACCCAGCTCTGACTATCCTCTGACTGCTGCTACCTCGCCACGTGTGGCAAATCGCCATCGCTGTCGGCTCTGCGCGTTTGTTTCCATGCGTATTTCTGTTTATGACGGGAATTACATCGTCAGGAGTTCAAATACCTCTCTTGCACGTCCTACTTACATTTCAATGGTGCACGCCTCAAAATCTCCATGAATTGTTTCCTTCCCACGCCCGATAGCTGCAGTCATCTCGCAACTTCAAAATGACAGGAACTTCATCTTCAGGAGACCAAAAGCTGCGCGCGTTCGTAAATCTCGACACATATTTTTCTTCTCACACCCACAACAACCGCAGTCCTCTCACATTCTCAAGCTTAGCAGATAAAAACTCCTCTTGCGCATCAATTGAAGGGCGCCTCGCTCCACGAATCTCTTTCTTCATGCAGACCTCCGCCAGGGAACTGAAACCTCATGTCAACCATCTGGGTACGCCTCAAAATCTCACCAAACTTCTTCCGTTCACCGGCCTTCGCCAGGAAACCAAATCTTCCAGGAAGTTTGCCGCGATGAGCCGGCGAGCCACTCAAGTTCGGTTTGCGGGAAAGAGGACCAAGACGACGCACTGATGGTGGCTTGAGGCACACAGGAGATGGCAATAGCGTCGAGGGAAGCGAACGAGGGAGAGGAGGGGTGATCGTTGCCGCTGATCATGGCTACGGTCGATAGAGGAGGTGGCGAGGTGAGAGCTATTGGGAGAGGCAACGTAGCCAGCGTGAGAGGTTGGTGATGTCGTTTCGGTTTAGTTTTTAGTGCTGCGGTCATTGCCACCACTCTCGCGATTGCTGTTGCTGCGATTGACCTGCCAACTGGCGTTGATGCTTGCCACGCCCGAGATTCAGCAAAGCTGCGGGGCTTAAGAACAAGAGTAGACCTTTTACCCATCAAGGAGATGCGCCTGAAAATCCCCATGAAATTCTCTTTTGAGTGCTCTGAGAATCTATCCACAGCTCTGCGGTAGTCTAAGCGAATTTTCGAGAACGACTTGAAGCGGCGAGGGCGACTTCGCCTTGACTTCCGTTTGCCATCCCACCTGCCCTCGCCCTCGCCACGGAAACGACAACGACAATGACACTCATTTCCCGGGCCGAAAATGATAGAATGGATGAGGTGCTGCCTCCTCCACCGGCCAGTTCGGCCAGGAAGTGGCTGTCTGATTGGATCCGCGTCGCTCTCGTTCCTCCCGTTGCTCCCTCGCTCCCTCAGTTGTAGTCTGTGCGCGCGGGGCTTCCGTGGGACCTGCACATGCATGAAACAGGCATCAACCACCGCAATAAGAGGGTAGTGGGTCGTGTCGGGACAAGCCAAGTCGAAAGGCGGGCGGAGTGTGTCTATCGCTAGGTAGGGGAGGACCAAAAAGCAAGTAGGAGGCAGGAGGGAGGTCAATGAAGCCAAGCAAGCAAGCAGAAGGACAGGTAAAAGAGCAGTTGATGGACTGGACATGCTCAACTACAAAAAGGAGTGGTAGTCGGTCTTCAAAGACAAGAAGGAAAAGCATGACATTTCACTCCGCACATGTATCAAAACAAAGAGGAGGAAGTGTTCGAGCGAAGAGAAAAATCATTTTGTCATGGTGGAGGATGAAGAGAAAGAATCAGTCAACCATTCATCCTCATTGTCTTCCTTCACCTCAGGCTGGACCTTCATCTCGTTGTGGTTCTCGCCCTGGTTGTTTTTGTCGCCGGCGCTTCCTTTGCTGTCGCGGCCTTCTTTGGCCGTCCTTTGGCGCCCTTGGTGGCGGGCGCAGCATTCTCCGCCGTTGATTCCGACATCATCATACCAGTGGTGTTGCAAGTGAATTCATCCTTTGAAGCCAAGTCGTTGACCAGGTTGGAGATGGTAGCGGCAGCGGCGCGCCTCAGCGGCATGTTGGCGCAATGTGGTCGATGGCTATAGCGTCTCCAAATTCCACCCTCTGTCCGACGCATGGTTGTTTGTTGTGCACTGCCCGGGACAGCCACGGGAAACACCTGTTCACCCTTCCTCCAACGCATGCCATCCACCCCGTATGCTGCAATTGATCATCGCCGAAGACGTGCTTGCACATCGTCATCATCTGGATCTCCTCCACCACCATCCAGGCACCTCTGCGCGTGGATATCCTGCTCCGGGGGACTCAAGGTGTTCGAGTTCCATCTGCGCGGCGCTCCCGTTGGGAAATTGTATCCAGCAGGGGATCCCAGAGATCAATGAGTAGCGGCTTCAAGAACGTGCACCACCCGTCCATCATACAAGCCGGCACGGCAGAGGACTTCATCTTGACGACGTGGAAAGCGCGGGATGATGCTGACGACATGAGAGCTGCGGCCGCCGTGGAAGCTGCCATGGATGGCGCCGCAGGTGCGTGCTGCCCATGGAGGTGCGGCAGCTGCGAAGACTGCTTCACTTGCCGTCGGCTGACTGAACAAGAAGGGATTTTGGCGCGGCGGCGGCGGCTGCAGCGGCCAACGGGAATCCTCGAGATACGTGACTCTCGAGTTCAACCGCTCAATCCACGCATCAGGCGCAATTCGAGTCGAGTTTGCGATGCTGCCGCCGAAGACGAAGGAGAGCAGGCTTTCATAGTGCGTCTTTTGGTAAGAAGGCTCCGCGCGCGTTCTCGGCGAGTTTGTTCCGCGGTCTGCTGTCGTGTACGAAGGAGAGATGGCTTGTGTAATGCGTCTTTTGCGAAGAAAGAAAGGTCCACGCGCAGCATGGCGATGTTTTCTTCCAGCTTTGCGCGTAGGTCAGTTGAAGCCGGGGTGAAGATGGGCGCAAGAGGACATCGGTTTGTGCCTGAGCGTTGGAGTCGCGCTCCGACCAGGTGGAATGGACACTTTGACTGTTGAGCGCCATGAGCGCTGGGCCTGAGCGTTGGAGTCGCGCTCCGGCGAGGTGGGTTGGACCTGGATGTTGACGGTTAGGCCATGTTCGCTAGGCCTGGTCGTTTGGCTCGCGCTATGGCAAGGTAGGATGGACAGGTCGATGGCCGGATGATGCCCGCTGGAACGAGGTGCCAAAGGCGGTGAGTGCCAAGGACAGAATGGATTTTCGCCCTTTGACCTTGGCTGAGCAAATTCAAGCCTTGATGCAAGTGGATGGCGTTTTGGAGTGATGCAAAGGAATGGCAGAGGGACCGATGGCCATGGAAGTTGGAGAAGCGCAGGCTTGGACAAGGCGCTCGAGCAGGAAGGAAAGATTGGCCGACAAAATGAAGGAAGCGAGCGAGCGCATTCAACAAGTTGGTCCAGTCCGAGGGCAAGGTCGCCGCAGCCGTAAACAGAAGAGCGGCAGGTGCTTGGAGCCGATGCTTGAGGATAGACGCCGTTTGGAGTCGAGTGTCTGGAGGTCGCCCCCGAAGCCGTCCTTCAAAGTTGTCAGAGCCAACAAGTCATCTGATGTCTTCTTTCTAATTTCTAAGGTCTCTCTCGGCGCCATGCTGCTCAGGCCGCGAGTTTTGCAGCCAGTTTTCATGGTGTTAAGGAGCGTCGCGTCGCGCCATGTTAGCTGCCATTCAGTTTAGGCTTAGTAATCTGGCTCCTTAGCTATAGCGGTATGAAACTAGTATGAGCTAAGATGTAATGATAAAATAGTATTAAGAGGCTAGTAGATACATAATAATATTTAGTAGAGAAACTAGAAGAAAGTCCTAGATTAGCTATAGGTAGTAGTATTATACTATAGGCTAGGTATTAGTAGTAGATAATCTAATATCTAGCTATATTAGCTTTAGAAACATCTAAATATATAATAAATAATTAGTTAGGTATTACTTACCTAATCTAATAGGTATTACTTACCTAATCTAATCTAGCTAGTATAACTAGAATTAGGATTATATATTAGTAGTAGTTAGTAAGTTAGATTTAATAGATTATTTATTATTACTAAGATTATAATAGGTTATAAGCCTAGGTAATTTATAACTACTACTTATCTAACTTAAGTTTACTCTTAAGACTTACTTATTCTTATTTCTTCTAACTTATTTACTACCCTATTAAATAATTATTTTACTATAATACTATATCTTTAGATAATAAATACTCTAAGATAACTATTATAAAGAAGAATATATTATTCTTATCCTAGAGAACTAGTCTATAGGCTAGGTTAGCTAAAGATAAGATAATAGAATTTATTTTCTATAATATAGAAGGTATAAGGCCTTAGCTATATCCTCTACTACTTAATATTAACTCTAAAGTAGCTAAGATTAAAGCTAGAGCTTAAGAAATTAAGAAGTAGATTATAAAGAATAAGATTATAGCTAAGTTAATTATAATCTATCTTAATAAATCTATTAAACTAGAGATAACTAAAGATACTATAGCTAAAGAGATATATAACTATATTATAAGGTTATTTAAACTATTATCCTTACTCCTATATATTAAAGCTATAGATAAGTAACTCTATACTAAGCTCTTATCTAATATTAATAAGTATATTAGCTCCTTTAGCTAGAATCTTAAATTAATTAAGAATACTACCTACCTTATATATACTAATAAGTCCTATCTTAAGTAGTATTAAGTACCTCTAGAACTAGTAGTAGTTCTATTTATAAGAGGTACTAGTAATACTAAATAGGCTATATCCTAGTATAATACTAAAGCTATTAAGAATAAAGGTTATATAGATATTAATACTATAATAAGTACTCTTTAAGAGGTATCTAGCTAATATAATCTAGGTAAAGAGACTACTATTACTATATTAGCTAAGAGTAAGCTTACTAGTAAATCTATAGATAGTAAGCCCTAAGACCTATATAATAAATATAAAAGAAAAACTTATACTAATAAGGAGTATTATAAATAATACTCTAAAAAGGCCTCTAATAGCTAGAGTACTAAAAGATATAATAATAAGAGAGAAGATAAGAAGGATTCTAAAAGAGGTAAGAAGATATATACTAAGAGTAAGGCTATTACTAAGTCTAATAAGAGTAGTAAAGAGAGTAAGAGTAAAGATTAGAAGCTATATATTAGTTTAGTAGCTATCTATAAATCTACTTAGGCTAGGTAAATAGATAAATAATTACTTCTTTAGAACTTAGACTCCTTATACTACTTTATTAAGAATAGGAAGCTATTTATAACTCTTAAGAGAATAGATAAACTACTAGAGTTTAATTAAGCTATTAGTATAGTATCTATTAAGTATTATAGAACTATAATTATAAAGATTAGATAACTATCTCTTAAGCTTATAAATACTCTATACTCTTCTAAATCCTCTTATAATATTCTCTCTACTAGCTATATAGAATAAATTACTTACCTTACCTATAAAGATAACTCTCTTATCTATACTAAAACTAGCTAGGTACTTATATATCTTATTAAATAAAGTAATATCTACTTTATTAGACTACTCTATAGTAATCTTAAACTATCTTACCCTTATCTTCTTACTATACTAGTATACTTATAAGTTAAGTAGATAATAAGTACTAATTACTAGTACTAATAGCTAGGCTATATTAGAGATAGGATTCTAAAGAAAATAGTAAATAACTCTATTAGCTTAGAGGGAGTTAACTTTAGTAAGCTAATAGTATATAAAACCTATAGATTAAGTAAAGTATAATAATATATCTTATATAAGCTATAACTAACCCTAAATAAACTACTTAATAAAGTATATATTAACTTAGTTAGACTAGTTAACCTAGTACTCTATACTCTAAATACCTACCTCCTTATTCTTACTAATACCTATACCTAATACTACTAGATTATTATAGTAGTAACTAAAGACCTCTTTATACCTAAAATCTACTTCTAGATTAACCTTATATATAACTAATATAGTAAGTATATAAGAATTATATTTAGGAATAGTAGATTAGAGTTTCTAAGATTAAAGAACTACTATAATTACTATAGTATTAGAATAGATATCTTAGTACTAAGAATATCTTAGTACTAAGAATATCTAAGTAGAATAGTATAGCTAAATTAGCTAATAAGACTATTATTAGTAAGGCTAGAGCTCTACTTATTAATACTAGAATACTAGTCTACTACTAGAAATAGGCTATCTCTTATACCTATTTTCTTACTAATTAACTATATAATCTCTAGACTAAGAAGATACCTCTTATAGATCTTATAGATAGACTTAAATAGCCTTACTAACTATAGGTCTTATTTAAAGACCTCCTATAATTTAGCTATAAAGCCTATAAAATAATAGACCTAAAGCCTAGAAAGTTTTAACTCTATATAGAGATAGGTTAGTTTCTAGAGTATTAAGATAATATAACTAGAAACTATACTATACTCTATCTAAACTAGATAATAATAGGCCTTACTTAGAAGGTATCTTATATACCTTATATCTTATTTAATAAAGATACTATATTTAGATTAGCCCTATTCTTACTAGACTAGTAATCTATAGTCTTATACTAGGCTACTAATAACTCTAAGTTCTTTAGCTACTCTAGCTAAGACTACTTCTAACTTAGAAGTAAGAGGGAGTATACTACTACTAGAGTAGCTAAACTAGCTAGTTAAACTAGCTAGAGTACTTAGCTAGCTAATCTAGATAGTAGTTTAGGTATACTAAATCCTTCTCTATAAGAGTAGGTATTAGATTAAATAAACTAACTAATAGCTACTTAACTAAAACTATAAGAGACTATACTACTAATAATATAATCCTTACCTTATAATAAGTAGAGAGAGTAAATAACTCTACTACTATTATTAACTCCTACTAATTATAATAAGTAGTAAACTACTACTCTTAATAATTAAGAGGAGTAGTAGCTATAAGGTTACTACTAAGAGGGAAACTAGACCCTATTATATACTAACTTTACTATAATAGAATAGGATACTATACTCTAACTCTTAAATACTAAATAAGCCTACTCTCTAGATCTAGAGAGTATTAATAATATAACTATAAGAACTAGCTAGTATATTACTAAGTATAACTATAAATACCTCTATACTAGTAAGGCTACTAAACCTAATAATAATAACTCTCTTAAGTTATAAGATCTAACTACCTAGGCTAAGGTAATAACCTCTTCTAAAGTAAAGAAGTAGTATACTACTACCTATAAGAAGTTTAATAATCTACTTAATACTAGAGTAGTAAAGATTATTTATACTAATAAGCTCCTACTAGGCTATAAGCTATTATATAGTAAATATATATTTAAAACTAAGTATTATACTAATAGTACTCTAGATAAGTAATATATCTAATATACTACTAAGGGCTTTACCTAATACTTTAGTATTAACTATAAAGAGATATTTATACTAATACCTTACTAAGAGATAGAATAAATTCTACTTATTTTAGTATTAAATAATAGCTAGTTCTACTACTAAGAAGATATACTAATAGCCTTCCTTAACTTAAATCTTAATATTTATCTATATATTAAGATACTTAAAGGGTTTTAATAAGAAGAAAAGATACTATAACTATATAAGGAATTATATAGTCTTAAGTAGGTAGCTATACTTTAGTATAAATATATAAAGCTAATACTTACTAACCTTAGTTTCTAGCTAATAATCTTAGATATCTACCTATATATAAATAAGTAGAAGGATATATTTATTCTTATCTATATTAATAACTTCTAAGTTATAGAACTAAGTAAGATAAAGATTAATAACCTTATATACTTCCTCTACTTAGTATATAAGATTAAAACTATATAATTAGACTAGTTTCTAGGTATTAGAATTACTAAGAATAGTAATTACCTCTAACTAGACTAAGAGCTATATATATATTAACTTCTTAAATACTATAGTCTAGATAACTATAAACCTATAAAATAACTACTTAAATAATACCTTAAGCTAGTTAATTAAGATAGGAAGGTTTTAGCTACTATACTCTATAAGTATAACTCTATTATTAGTAGTTTATAGTATCTAGCTAATTAGATAAGGCTAGATATTACTTATACTATTAACTACCTAGTATAGTTTCTAGCTAGACTAGTAGAGGAGTACTTAGCTATAGCTAAGTATATTTTAAGATATATAGTACTTAACCCTAAAAAAGGTATATAATATACCTAATTAGGTAAGAAACTAGTTATACTAGAGGCTTACTTAGATACTAACTTTACTAAGAACCTATATATAAGTAGGTCTATATTAGGTATACTAATCTAGCTTAGAAATAGACCTATCTACTAGAAGTCTTACTTATAGAAGGAGGTTATCTATTTATCTACTAAGGCTAAATACCTAGCTCTTACTAAAACCTATAGATAACTATAGTAGATTAAATCTCTACTTAAAGAGCTCTACCTCTAGGACTAAGTTAAGGAGTCTATATAGACTACTATATATATTAATAACTAAGTAGTAATTACCTTAGCTAATAATAATAATAATTACTAATAATTAAAGTATATTACTCTATATAACTATTATTATTATAAGTAGGTATTAACTAAATAAATTAAACTAGTCTATATTTACTCTAAGGACTAGTTAGCTAATATTCTTACTAAACTAAAATTACCTATTAAGATTAGGTAATATTAGTCTACCTTATAGATATCTACTTATTAGCTCTTATAACTCTTATTTATTTACTTATCTAACTATTCTTATTTATTTAAACCCCTCCTTTATTTTAAGTTATTTACTAAGAACTAGTACTACTAGAAGTACTTATTATACCTTTATTTAATTATTTCTACCTACTCTTCTTTACTCTATATATACTATAGTAAGCTATACTATTAATAATATTACTATTACTATCTTCTTTATACTTAAGTTATAAGTAATAAGAGACTAGAATCTTACTAATAAGTAATAAGGCTTTACCTTTAGATAATAGCTTATCTAGAACTAGACTAGACCTATTAAAGTCTATTTCTAAGAAAATAACTAGATAAAGAACTAAGTTACTAATATATACTAGTTTATATTTAGGTTATTCTATTACCTCTATAGGTAAGAGCTAATAACCTCTATAACTCTTTATAATCTTTAAGAGTTATTCTATCTTATTATACTAAGTTAACTATACTATATTAGTTATTAGTTTATAATTATAAGCTTTATAGATATAGTATATCTAATATACTACTTATCTAAAAGAGTAGTATAACTACTATAACTCTATATTAGCTATCTTACTAGTAACTACCTATTTTACCTCTATAAATAACTCTATAATACTAAAAACTTTCTATATATAAATTATCTATATTACTAATATAACTATAGTAGCTAGATCTATACTAAGATACTAGGTATTATAGAGTTAAGATCTTAGGTTAATACTAATAGTATTATAGAAGAAGACTAGTTAGTAGGGTAATATAATATATTTATATTATCTAAACTCTTTAAGTACCTTCTAGATTCTAATAATAATTCTAAAACTAATAATTAAGATAGTTATTACTATTAGAAGGAGTATTATACTATAGGCTAGGTATTAGTAGTAGATAATCTAATATCTAGCTATATTAGCTTTAGGAATATCTAAATATATAATAAATAATTAGTTAGGTATTACTTACCTAATCTAATCTAGCTAGTATAACTAGGATTAGGATTATATATTAGTAGTAGTTAGTAAGTTAGATTTAATAGATTATTCATTATTGCTAAGATTATAATAAGTGGCCGCTAAGTTATGTAAGCCAAGCTAGCTATAAGCTCTCCTCTCCGCTTGTCTCAGGCCATCGAAACTCATCAACAACACCATTTCAACCACCACGTCCTCCTCCATCGCCAACTGTCGTCGCCACGTCCTCGCACCCTCACTGCCATCGCATCGCATCGCATCGCATTCAACCGCCTCCCTCTGCTCCCCCCACGGCCCGTGCTGCTGGCCCGGACTTTTGACCCGCCATCGTTCCCAACCACGACACCAGCCCTGCATCCGTGCCTCGAGTTCCCAGACGACCGCACACGAACAACATGGAGATCGGGGGGGCTCCGATGCCGACCTGGACCCGCGGCATGCGCTGAAGATGAACGGGCTGTACCGCTCTAAATCCTAGCGCTGCCGCTGCCGCCGGGTCCGTCAAGAACGACATTGATGGACAAGAAGCTGAAGAAGGAGTCATTCAGGTCCGTGACTGACAAGATTGCCACAATGGAGCGACCGATTAAGAGGAAATGGGACACCGAGGCGTCTCGCAGGACGGTCGGCTTTCATTGGCGCCACCCGCTTGGAAGAGGACGATTTCGCGCGACCGGCGTCTCGCGCAGCTGCAGCCGCAGTCCTTGACCGACTCCAAGGCGACGCTGACAAGATGCTGGCCGATGTGCGATTCATCTTTGGCGAATACGTACCTGAACCCGGTGGAAGCGTCACGACTGGCCCGCTCGAGATTGTGGTGCAGCTCGCCAATGCTGGAGCCCAAGATTCCACGGTCATTGTCGTGGTCCGAATCGCCATCTTGAACCGGCTGACCCAGATCACGCACCGCGACACCCTGGTCGCCAGCGGGCAGGTCTGTATTCAAGGGCTCCCTGTCAAACAACCAAACGCAAAGTCGAGGCTGCTGGGGAAGCTTGGGGTGGCAGCGTCTACGCAGAGAAGCGAGCCAGGCGCGAGGATACGGATGGAGCCAGAAAAGACCAGCGCGCGGATGGATCAGCAGTCAAAGAGTAGGGACATCACGGAAACGGCGCTGACCACGCGACAGGAAGTGCTCTAAATAGACTATGCCAGTAAGATGAATGAATTCGCGCATGGGCATCGCCGCGTGACTTACACAGATTCAAAATGGCTTAGTAAAAGTGATGCGTGTGGCTGTTTGGCCAGCGCAAGAGTGTGGAGGAAGGCCATGTCCATAGTGTTGGGAGCAAATCCAAAACCAATTCCCCACGCCTTTCGGCTGCGGCAATGACCTCGAGGAGATTGCGAGACTCGATGAGAGGATGGATGGAAAACGCTCTAGTGGATAGTTCCTCGTTCTTGGTCTTCTCCAGCAGCTCGTCGTACTCGGAAACGTCCAACAAGACTTCTTCTCACTGCCACCCGTACAACCCGGCCCCCCACTGGACCAACGCGCGCCCCATTTCCTCCTCGCTGACCTCGGAATGAATCAAAAGATCCCAATCGCGAAAAACCCACGGCCGCGCCGGGCCAAACTTCCACTGCGCAGGCATCAATGGCGTACGTATTTCACGGCCTTGCTGCCTCGCTCATGACCGGCCCGGCGGATGAGGACGCCTTACATATTCTCGCCCCACTTGGACTGTCCAGCAATGTTGTCGGGTGCGGTGGTAGCAAGCACGAATTCCGCAAATTTGAGCCCTGGGCTCTGTCGAAAGTCAGCCGGGAATTCAGTCAAGGTACGTCAATGGGCGAGTGGGAAGCAACAATCACGTCATTCTAGACAGTCTCTTGGGATGCGCAACAACCTCATCTCCATATGGCAACATTCCGCACGCTTTACATCCGCGTTTTTCAAGCTCAGCCGATGGCATTCTACGTTTCCGGCAGAAGACGGCGGGACCATCACACTGTTCTGCTTTGTACGCTGCACCCTGGCCGGAAGTAGCCAATCCGTCGTGTCCATCTCCGCTGGTGGTTGTCAAACTGGTCTTCGTCTTCGTGTTCTGCCGTCCCTTGGGTACAGAAGCCCTCGAGGACCAAGCAAACGGGGAACGTTCCGTCAGCTTCGATCGCTCCCGACAAGTTCTCTCTGGGGTATCAGGATCAAGTCAAAGTCGGGTGCTCGTTCCACATCTTGATCAGTGCGTGAATAACAAAAGCAGAGCGCGACGCGACTGCGGGCTGACATGTCACTTTCACCAAAACAAAATATTGTCAGAGGTACATCGTGATTTGGCCCTGCACGCAAGTGGAGTCAAAAGGTCCTCCACTTGATTCCGGCATATCCGTGGTCGAGGAGAACAACAAAAAAGAAAGCAACAACAATATTAATCGCAATGCCCCCAGTAGATCGCACGCATACCAGATGAGGACCCGCTATGTATAGCGCTTACGCTTTCCCAGCTCCGCGAGCGTCTCATTGGACTCTCTGAATGATGATCGGGATCAGTAGGTGGTGAAGCTGTCCGGCCGTCGTCAGATGGTAAAGGGGAAGCAAAAGCAACACATGAAACTGATCAAGAGAAACGTCGGGTCTAGGTACGTACTTGCTTGCTATATCTTGACGCCTCGAGCTGAGCTGGTCTTGCAAGTTCAATTCGCTCTACTCCCTGAATTTAAAAAAAAGTCAACCTCATTCCCTCCACAACCCGTCCCGTCATGCATCAACTGAATCAACTCAACAAGAGCTCAACCAGGGTTCGTGTATAATCGCGTTCAAAGACATCTTCATGGCGCATCAGGCACATCAACAGCTAACACCAGACAGCAGGGCCCTCATCGCCGCAAAGCCGCCGCCGTCGTCGGCGTGGATCCATGGATTCCCATCTTCTCCATCGCGAACCGCACCCTCAACATCCCGATAGGCCTAGCAAGCCCCTTCTTCTACCAGCACGACCGCAGACCTTGTTGGCCAAGTGAACGACGTCCACGCTTTCCCCGTCCACGCGGCCGCCACTATCCAGACGCCTTCGGCCGCACCGTCGTCTCCAGCAATCGGCTCGCCCAAGTCATGAGCGACGGCTTGCACCCATCTGTTGGTCCTTCGATGTACCCTGGACCGGGACCGGGACCGCTGGCGCAGGTTACGAGTAACCCGGCCCAAGCGACTCGCCCACCGCAGACGCCACTTTTGCATGCGAGTTATCCGGTTCAAGAATGCTGTTTCGATCCCGTGGCACAGGCACAGCCAGCGTGGCCGGGTCAATTGTCCAGCGCCATGTACAGAGTAGGGGCAAATTCGTGGACTTTATTTTATGAAGTAGAGAAGCAGAGGACAAGTGCGGACAAGGACACGGAAATCAACATGTGAGAATAGTCACTGCATTTTAAAAACAATACGACTTTTAATGCTGCTCTTTCAAAGCTACGCCTCATGCACCACCTCTTTCCGCCCCATCTGCGATAGGTAGTATGGTCGCTTGACGTGTATTCCGCCCCTTAGTCCGACCAACAGCCTACCACTAGAGTCTTAACTTTCTTCGGTTCTTCTCGTAGGATTTAGAAAGAAGCTTCAGAGCAGTGGCAATCTGTCAAAGAAACACATCTCCCTTTTAGTAACGATGCCGCGGGCGGGGCGCAGGCTTTGGTCATGATCTGCTGCTGATGCAGAGATAGAGTGATGATGCTTCATGTCCCTGTCCATCCGTCTCACAGACTGTCGAGCTTTGAGAGCATCCAAAGTCAACCATGCATCTGGTGCGGTTCTTTCGTCCAATGTTCTCATTCAAACAGAAATTTCCAAGTTGGATTCATCTCCCGGTCACTCTGTCGCCACATCAGCTGCCGATTGAAGAATTCTTGCTGCCATGCGTTTCCTCTGACCGAAATTTCCTTGTCTGCGATTTCTCACCAGAGGAGTAAGTGAAGTTGACCTCGCGATGAGCAGCTCACATGGGATTGAAACAAGAGTAGTTGCATGGGATGGTGGAAGAACCTCGGGCTGGAAGTGCGCATCAGCGCCATGGTGAGATCTAGAGTCCGTCCACTTCAGACAGAGGGTTGCTGCGGCAGCTGGCGCTGGCGAAGCCCATGTTTCCAGGCCTTTCTCGCAGGATAGGGGCTCAGGTAGCAAGGCCGACGAGCGGGAGTTGGTTGTTGGGCTAGCAAATTGACTGCGTCAAGGCTGGACGCCGACGTTCGCGACTTGTTTGACTGTGGCTGGGACTGTGCTGCATCCTCGGTGTCGGAAGAAGGGAAGAGGTGATCTGTGGCCCTCATAAACGTGTAATTCAATGCCGAGCTGAAGCCCAGCATGAATACCCGGAGCTCCCGGTCGTGCAAGGCCACAGCCTAGCGCCGCTGCTCGTGAGTGAAGGAGGGGCTAATGGGGGGTCCGCGGCAGCGGTCGCAGAGGATTCCCTTCAGAGAAGAGACAGCAGAAATTCCTGTTTTGGATTGTCAGCGACTACCAGATGGAAAGAAGGAGAAACGATGGTCAGAACGGCTAAAGAGACTGAGCCGTAGCCTGTAGGACAAAAAGAGTAAGATAGGCAGGATGGGCATTGAAGCAGCTATATTAGGCAACAAGCTAGGAAGGAGCTCGCGGCGAAGGTAGTGTACTCTCTGATGGGTGGAAAGGAGCGGAGGTCGATGCAGGGGTCATCACCGTTTCTAAGGAGGACTCCGCGCTGCTTTTCCTGCCATCACCCCACGTTCTCAAATCACCTGGCTGGATCCTGGCTGGAACAGTCATCTCTCCCCACATGGAGCCCGAGCGCCAACTCTTCTCACGCTTTGGCTGACTCGTCTTGTTCCAAGTTCTTCGGCGACCTCGTCTGTGTCTACCGCTTACCGTCTGCCGCTTACGTATCTCGCGACTCCGCCAGAATGCCTGGCCCACGAGAACGCTAGCTCCATTCTAGGAGAATACACCGTGGAAATGCTAACAAGGAACATTGAAGGGTCAGATCTCCCGGGGGACGACTACATTGAGAGTGCTGACCAGCGCGTCGAGCGATTTTTCGAGCTTTGAGAAGTGTTGCTTGTCGAGTGAGTGCACGTCTGTTTACAGCGGCAAGGAGAGCTGGCGGTAGTGCTCGTCTTGCGCTTCGGCGTGGTTTTTGGTGCTGGAGAAGGAGGAGTACATCACGAACTCTCTACTCTCCCGGGGTAGTACATTGCGAACATGGCACCCAGGTTTCATGGAGGGAACACCTGAGTAGTCGCTTCCCCGACGGCATCGTCAACATCCATTAGTTTCGATTAATTTCATACCAACCTCAAGACATCGAAAGGAATACCAGAGGAGTCCGCTCACAACTCTTTTCAAACGCAGTCCATAGCAGTTTTCCGACGGCATCATCAGCACCGATCAATCTCGATGGAATTCAGACAAACCTCCAGCACATGGAAAAAAGATCTTCCTACTCGCCCAATATGTTTTGACGAGTTTCAAGCCCACCTTCAGCACATGAATAAGAGGTCTTGCAAAAGTTCATCTTGCCGCGGTCCCAAGAGGTTAGTTCGCGGGAAAGTGCCGCGTTCCGAGTCCGGGCGAGCCAGTCAGTCCGCAGAGAAGTATTAGCCGACGGTCCGTGGCAAAACGTCATCTTGAGTCTGTAGAGAAGCATAAGCCAGTCCGCAGCAGAGTGGCAAAGTGTCGTTCTGCCCCTCCTGGGTGATCCATGTATCTCCAACTAGCACTTCAGTCTAGACTTTTTTGTCAGCCGTCACGTCGTCCAGGTCAAAGTCAGGCGAGGGTAGGGACGACCGTCAGTGGCCTTAAAGCGAATGAGAAGCTGCCAGGGGAGCTTCATAGTGGATACGTTGTGGTGATGATGTTGAGGGTTTCCATGGCGGGCCGCGTCCAGAGAAGCGGCAGGAATCACGGGTTGGAGACTGAGTGTCGTCTTGCACGTCCGGGTGGACCAGTTCCGGTGAGTTTGTGGAGAACTATGAGCCATTCCGTTCGTGACACAGCGTCAAAGCACCTGAATGTCGAGCCAGTCCATGAACGAGAGGAAGAGTGTCATCTTGCCGGTCCGGTCCAGCCAGCCAGTCTGCTGTCTTTCCATCCCGCAGCAGAGTGTCGACTTCCGGGTTCTGTTGATCGTGAAATCGTGAAATGTCGTCCCTGATCCGTCTTTTGCAGCAATCGTACACTTGTAGTAGAACCCGCGGTGTTCCTGCTGTCCGCTGGGAAAATGTTGCAATACTAACCTTCGCTCTGAAATGTCGAGTCTTCCGCCTCCGCCCCTACACATTGAGTCCTGCGTCGTGAGCGAGCTTCAAGGCGGCTCGCAACTCGTTTTGCAACTTTTCAATCTGAGCCTCGGCTCTTTGGCGTTCTGCCTCTTTGCCTTGCTGTGCAGCATCGGCTGCAACCCGAATGGCCTTTTCGTGCCTGATTTGGCGCTTGATGTGCTGAAGGGCTTGGCCCGCCTCTTCAACATTGCGTGAGAGGACGCTTCCTGTCGTTTCGTCGCTGGTGTTGCTTGACACGTCGCAGGCTTGTCTGAATGCGGTCAGAATAGTGCTTCGGCGCTTGGGGTGTTCTTTTGCAATGCGCAGTTTCGCTTCTGCGATCTCGTGCGGCAGGAACTGGCCAAGAATCAGTTTGGTCGTATTTCTTATCGAATCTGCTTTGATATCTTCCGCGAGCCGTCTCTTTTCGGCCGTGGCGGCGGCGACGCGGCTCTCCAACGACTGGTGTTCCTGTTGTTTTTGCTCGTCGGGTTTTTCCTAGATGCCGACATCTGGGTCCTTGCCACCAAGGACTCTCAACACGTTGCAGAAGAAGCACCTCCATTCTCCCCCATCCAAGCGGTCAGGTGTGGCGCAGGATGCAGCACCATGTATGTAGAATATGACGGTAAAACTCCTGCAGTCGGAACTGTTCTGCTGCTGTGGCACCTGTCACGGAATTAGCAACGATTCTCTGGTGGGGATAGCAAGGTACTCACCTCAGTCCTCTGCACAAAGCGCCAGTGACCATTGTTCCAATCATGATCACAGACTCTGGCCATTGCAACAGCCGCATTCCTCATGTCATCATACTGGCCTTGTTCTGGCTGCAGAAGTGAGTCCTCTAGTGCCACGACGTGTTGGCAGATGTCAATGTGAAAGACAACCCAATGCTGACGTGCGTGAAGATGCAGAATGAAGGAGATGTTCTGGGCGCCCTGGACGCGCCGGTAGTGGTGCCTCTCAATTGTCTTCAGGCTCGGCAGTCTCGAGCAGTTCGGCACCTGGAAAAGAAAAGATGCGGCCGAGGAGGACGATGGTCCCGTGAGACAGCCAACGGTCGTCGGCAAGCTCTCGTAGACCTGTTTCAATCTCAATGGCGTCCACCGAGTAATCTTTTTCGGCACCATTGACCACAAGCAGGCTCTTTTCAGGCTCGTTCAGGCCAATTGCGTCAACTTCGGAAGTCTTGGCTGGTTCAAAAAGCGGCGGAGAGGGAGACCGAAGCGACAAGTCGTGATGGCTGGAAAATGGCGTCAAAGGAGACTGAAGCGGAGGGCGAGGTGGCAAGGTAAGAGGTCGTAGAAAGCTCCCACTTTGCTCTGCGGCGATAGTAGATAGCTTTCGCGGTCGGGGCAAGCTGCTGTCGAATGACCGCGACCTCAGCCGCCTGATGTTGACATTTTTAGAATGTTGTGGACTTGACTTCACCTCCTGGGCGCTAGGAGCGGCTTCCTCGTCGCTGTCTGAGTGGAATCGATTGAAGTCGTCATCATCGATCGCATCTGGGAGGCACTGCTCAGCATGTCGGCCGCGCCCAACCTCGGACCCAACTTCGACACCGGCCTCCTCAGGCGCCTTGGTGTGGTCGCTGGCTGGAATATGTAATTGAGGGTGATTTTGAGTGGAACTCGGCGAGAGTGTGACATTCTGCGAGGGCGGCATTAGTTGCCGCCTCTATTTGCGCGTCGCATCGTGTTGCTCCGACGCAGAATCCGCGTCATCCTGTCATGGCAAACGAAACGGAAGTCAGCGCACTGTTGAAAAAGAACAAAGCTTGACGTGCGTCCGTACCTCAGTCTGCCCTTTGCGCTTCTTCTTTCCCTTCTCCCCCAAAACAATATTCATCCTGTCCGCTGCAGTCTGCAGGTCGCTGGGACACCATTCGCGAGCAAGCGACACGCCTTGCTTGTTGTTGCTGGATGGGTCCACCCGCTCCGCTTTGACGGAGCGCAGCTGCGCCACGTATTCTGACCATGCCCTTTCAGTCGCTCTCGTGACATCATTCAGCAGCCTCAATAAACGCTCCGAGAAACGCCTTGTCACCAAAGTGGCTGGTGAGATCGTCGACTGAAAGCTTCCAATGGCTTTCCCCTAACGCTTTCACACTGGCCTTGGCAGGGCCATGCAGGGCTTTGCTGACTGCGATGACGTGGAGGGTTTCGGGACTGAGGTAGTCGTTGAGATGCAACTTGAAGTTCTTGAAGGGCTTGTCGAGCGCCGAGTAATGCTGGACGACGTTGGCGCTGTCGCGAATGGCCGACGCCTCGGTTTCGAGATTGGCGACAGCGGACTTGAGCTCGGGCGGCAACATTACTAGACAGGCTGGCCTGAACGAAAACGACAATGCCAGCACGCACGCGACAGTATGCCAATGGCCCTGACGATGATGCCCGCGATGATGGGGAGTGGATAGAGGAGGAGAAAGGACAGAAAGGTTGATAATGGGTTGTTGTGCTGGCGGCGAAGCAAACGCAGTTGCTGGCAACATTCGAAGCGATGACAGGGTCTCCGTTTCTGACAAGGTCTACACGTGATCGCCTGGTCCGTGTAGGTACCACCCACAACATGCCCGCCAACGTTGAGGCCTTCCATCACCGGCGCCAAAACCAAGGCATTCATGCTCCAAGATGCTACGATATGGTGTTGGGAATGCCCGTCGGATTCAACAAGAGCAATTTGTCTATTCGAGACGTGCAGCGATATCACCACATGTAGTCTACCTATCTACACCCACAGACCATCAGCGACCGTCGGATATGCCACAGTCCCTGTCCGCCACGAAATCGGCATGCGAGGGTTTTGAACATGGCGCTGCGCGCCGAAGAGACGAGGTGCCGGGAAGCGTGCATGGTGTTGATGACGGGGGTACGTACCGGTTGACGCGACGCGACCAACAGGGGCCGACGCTAGCCGAGGCGCGTATCGGAGCTCCACGGTGTCAACACAGCGAAACCTCGACACCATGGCACTCGCGGCACCACTCTACTCTGCTGCATCCGTCTCACCTTGCGGATTCTAGCTGCCCGATCTTTGGAAATGGCATGCGGGATACCTGAATGCCGAGCGCACGCCGCCTGCACGCCGCTGCTGGTGTTTTCGATAGCGCCTCGCCGTCACGCGCGTTTCATCAACGAGACAGTCACCCTCCCACCTCCCACGACATTCGCCACGCTGCCGTTTGTCCCCGAGCACAATGGCACGATCAAGCCCTCCCGATGAAGAATTGGAGCGAAAGCTTAACGAGAACGACAAATTGAGCCGAGCAAGCTTCCAAGAGGTGCAGCAAAAGCTCTGCCTCGGGTCGAAGCAAGGAAACAATGATGAAGCGTCGGATGCAAAGCCCATATTCGATTCGAGCCGGAGCCGAACAAGGTGGGAGCACATGGTGGAGAAGCTGGAAGCAGAGGCGCAGAAGGTGGCCAGCGGCGAGGCAAAGACTGATCTCATAGACTTGGAGACAATGGACGTTGTCGAAGACCGCGGCCACCTGCACGAATTGCCAGACTGCGACTTCGATCTGTGGGATGGGGGATACGGTGCAGAGGAGACTGGCCAGGGATCGATGCGTGGCGACGGCGACTACAACGACACAAGTATCTCAAAGCGGGCGAAAATCAAGGACACAAGTCAGTCCAGCCGACCGGTCCTCCCCGAAAACGACGACCACACAGAGCCAAAGACGACCCGCCGCGCGTGGACCGACCACGATACAAAGTTGATTATGGACCTGCGCGCTCGAGGGACCAGCTTCAAAGACATTGCAGAGCATTTCCCCGGCCGCACGGTCGGGACCATCATTGCACGGCACAAGTACATCAAGGACCGGCCAGATGAACAGTCACGGTGGCGGGTTTGGACACTGGACGACAATGCTCTCCTTCGTAGTCTGCGCGCCCAAGGGACCCCATACCAGGAAATCGCCGAGCGGCTGGGGAGGCCTACGCCTCAGGTCATATCACACTACCATCGGCTGGAAAAGAAGGACAAAGGGCTTGGGGAGCCATTCTAGAGTCAGTCTTTCCATCTCTCCCCTTCGCGTCGCTCAAAACGATGAGCGTCCTTCCATCTCACCAACCTGACAGCTCCGCTGGCTGTACAATACAATCATTCCTGGCGACCCAGCACCAGCGCTTCCAACACGGCAATTCCGACGACGCCGCTCGAGAACGACACTTCTTCAGACTTGACCGGAGCAGGGTGCGCGTGCAGGGACGGCGATACGAGATGCGAATGCGGCGCGGAGTCGAGTTGATAATGGTATTGGTGTCTTGGATACAGATGAAGGTGGGCAGAGATCGAAAATTTTCAAGGACAGCCAGCGGGCGAAAGGGCAGTGTAAAAAAGGAGAGCACTTCAGCCGCACATTGGATGGAGACGCTACAAGGTTCTGTCATGTCCAGTCAACGCGCGAGCGAATGCGGACGACTGTGTTGGAACGCCGAAGAGGGACTGCGTGGTAAGTCAGCTGGGGAAAAGTCCGGAATCAACACCAAACCCGAAACGTCCACATCCTCTTCCCTCACAGCAAACAACCAATCAATCCTCTTTACTGTCTCTTCCGCTTTCGTCTCCATCCCCGCCTCGCTTCCAGGCTCAATATGACCCTCCCTTGCAGTTCCACTCTCATCACGCAGTGCCCTGTGTCATCGCCGAGCCATTCAAGCACGCACGCACGCACGCACGATGTCACCGCTGCTGCCACGACCCTTGAGATCCGCCGCTGCAATTGGGCACCCACGTGCGCAAGCAAGGCTATGATTCGCCTGACGTGGAGCCGCTGCATCATCGACACGGCGGCATAGGGCGAGTACTAGAGCTTGATTGACGAAATGGGTGATATGGGGGTACTCGGTGGTTTCTCTGGTGGCATGGCCGGCGTTGACCTTGATGGCTGTCGTCGTCGTCGTCATTGTTGTTTCGATTTCGCTCTGTTTTTGTGTCGACTCGGGCCCCTTGACGGCCATCGGTGTTGTCTTGATTTCTCTCTGTTTTGGTGTCGTCTTGTTTCCCTTGGCGGCCGACGCCGTCATCATTGTCGTTGTGTTGATTTTGTCCTGTTTTTGCATCAGCTCGTCCCCCTGACCTGCATTGACATTGTCGGCCGTCGTCTTTGATGTCTTGATTTCGGCTTGTTTTTGCGTTTTCTGGTCCACCTCAACGCGCACCAATGATGAGTGCTCTGGCGGAATGGAATGGACCTTGATGGCGGTTGGTGTTGTCTCGATTTCGTTCTATTTTTGCGTCTTCTCACCTCCCTCGATGTGCATTGACATTCATAGCCGTCATCGTTGATCTCATCTTGATTTCGCCCTTTTTTGCGTCGTCTCGTTTGGCTTGACCGCCTCCGTCTTTCGTTGTCTCAATGTCACCCTGCTTTTGCGTTGTCTCGTCACCTCGACGCGCTCCGTTGATGAGTGCTCTGGTGGCACAGCGTCGACCTCAACAGCCTTCATCTTCATCTTGATTTGGTGCTGATTTCGCGTCGTCTCGTTCGCCTTGACGCCGAGATTAGCCTTCGCTGTTTTCATTCACTCTCTCCGTGCAATTTCTCGGTCGTGCAGCTTAGCCAAGGATGTTGGCATATCACTGCTGGCCGAGAGCTATTGGAGCTCCCTTAACAGTTCCCTCCTAGCCCTAGAAGATCTAGCCTTAAGGAAAGCGGCCTCGACTCTCTGTTGCTCCGCGAAACACTACTTACACACATCAACATCTTTGCCCCACTGCTTACTGCGCCTAGTTTTGTCAATGCCACCTAATAGGGACGTGGTTTTTAAAGTCATTACTCGCACGAATGTCTTAATCACGGATAAGTGGGTACGTCTATGTACGTAATTAGTCATGTAATGAGGGGAAGATATTATCTTATTCCCTATAACTATCTACTTAAATAACTAGAATTAGGTAATTATAAGCATGCTTAATAGCTTACTACTAATATTACTACTACTATACCTTATAAGATATTAAAGATATTATATTAAGTATATATAGTAGAGTTAAAGATATTATATTAAGTATATATAGTAGAGTTATCTTAGTATAATTATCTTTCTTTTTAGTCTAGGTATTAAAGTTCTATAAACTTACTACTTTATTAATACCTATTAATTAATTAATATACTACCTTAGCTAATATACTAGTTTATCTTAAGATTTTTTTACTTAAGCTTAAGATTAATAATTTAAGTAGCTAATAAAAGAGATAAAAAGGTAGGAATTCCTTATATAAAGCTTAGGTAAGAAACTAGAAAATAGATATAAATTTATTACTAAGGAAGTCTAGATTTACCTAAGTCTATTTTTATAATAGCCTATAGGTAGGGGTAATATTTTCTTTAAGATATTATATAGCCTAGCTCTTATACCTTATTCTTAGTTTATAATAAGCTCTATTATTATAATAATTCTATATAAACTTAAAGAATCTATTAGGTTTAGGGATACTTATAAAGATTACTTTACTTCTTAATAACTAGAAGGCCTTCTTATATTCTAAAGTCCTAGATTAAGGGCTAGATAATTAGCTATAAAGTAGAAGTTTCTATTCTATATAAGTTAGAGTTAATAATATACTAGAGTCTTAAGTAGCTTATCTAGTTATAGACTATAGAGTAGTTAGATAAACTCTAGTTATTAATTTTAATATTACTTAAGATCTAAGATAACATTACTAACTATAGTTAATATAAGACTATTACTTTTAATTATCTATCTAGAGTTACTAGGTAGATTAGAGCTATTATAGGTCTCTATTATACTAGAGCTTCTAAGTAATAGAATAGAGCTAATAGAATAGGTTTTTATATTTATTTTTTACTATTTCTATTAAGAAAATATATCTAATTCTCTTTTAGCTCTTTTCTAGCTTCTATATACTACTAATCTAGAAAAGAGTTCTATATAGAGCTCTATAATAGTATTATCTAGATATTATATTAAAACTATCTTACTATTTACCTTATAAATATAGTTCTTTATCTTTAACTTCCTTCTTTATACTATCTATTACTAGTATTATAGATAGTACTAATTAACCTCTCTACTAGGTTTCTTATCTCTAGATAGCTTATATAAAAGCTATAATCTAGAATATAGTTCTTATACTAAAGACTACTATAGTAGTAGCTATATCTATAATAATAGTAGCTATAGTATACTAAGAGATAATATCTTAAGCTCTACTAGCTATTTTTAAGGTTAGATTAGAAAAACTAGTAGCTATTAGACTATTTATTTATTTATTTATTTAGTTTAACATCCCTCTAAAGTCTAAGACTATAAGAGATGAGGGTCTAAGACCCTAATAGTCTAGTAGCTATATAAACTATAGTCCTCTAACTTCTTTTAAGAGAGAGAGAGAATCTATACCTTTCTAGCTATTCCTTCCTAGTAGAGAATTTAATAATTATAATTAGATAATTTAGGCTAAGCCCTTATATCTATACTACCTAATAGGTAGTAAAATAAAAGGAGTAACTATAGTTAATATAAGAAAATATAAAGGAGTAGAGAGAGTAATCTAGGGGGGTCTTCTATAGGTCTCTTTAGCCTACTAGTATACTATTTAGTATATAGAGTATATAAAGGACTAGAAGGGAGCTAGGAGGATTTTTATAATATAAAAGAAATAGTAAGGAGAGTAGTAGATAATTTCTTTTAAGGAAAAGATAGAGAGAAGAGAGGTTTTTTTTAAAGAAAAGGGGTTAAGGGGGATATCTAGGGGGGTGGGAAAGATAAGAATAAAGTGCCTCTACTATTAGGTAGTAGCTAGTAATAAATAGGCTATTTTTAATAGCCTTATTTACCTTAGATTTAGTAGAAAAACTAAGAGAAATAGAAGAAAACTCCTTTTTCTCCTATTTTTTAGGGGGTGTTAGATAATAGGAGGTACCTATCTTTATATTATTAGATTTAGCTTTTACTATATCTAAAATAGTCTACTAGTCCTAAGTAGTAGTAGTCTTTATATTCATTCCTACTAGTACTAGAGCTTTAGGATAATTCTTAGGCTCTCTATTAGTTACTCCCTTAGCTAAGGAGTTAGCTAATTCATTACTATATATATCTAATATAAAGGATAGATAATGTCTAAAACCTATTAAATACTATTTTTTTCTACTCTAGGATAAGGCCCTTCTATTCTCCTATAGGATTAGTTTTCTTAATAAAGAGGATACACTATTAGAGCACCTAAACCTTAATAGCTAAAGGAAAGGACCTAATACTACTTATATCTATACTAATACCTCTAGTCTATCTAGTAGGAAAGGTATAGGTATAGGCCTAGTAGTATTATCTAGTAATCTATTAAATAGTAGGTCTAAATCCCTAAATATGAGGTATTCTAATCTAGTATATAATAGAGAACTAGAGGGTATTACTAGGGCGTTTAAAGACACTAGTAAAACTATAAAAAATAGTTATATAAACTATATATACATAGATAACTAAGCTACTATATATAGGATTATAAATCCTTCTAATAATCTAGGCTAGTCCTAGTAAATTAGGGCTATAGAAGCTACTAAGATAGCAGCCTCTATAGGTATATAGTACTAGAATGGGTGCTAAACTATATAGATATATATGGAAATGAATTAGTAGACTCCTTAGCTAAGGAGGTAACTAATAAAGAGCCTAAGAATTACCCTAAAGTACTAGCACTAATGGGGATAGAGATAAAGGCTACTACTACTTAGGACTAGTAGTCTATTATAGATAAGGTAAAGGCTAAATGTAATAATAGCTCCGCCTATTATAGTACCTTTAAAGCTAAACCTCCCTATAAGCTTAAGGTGCCTATAGGAACGCCTAGACCTATAGCCTTAGCTTTCTATTAGCTAAAAATAGGATATAGATACTTTAAATCCTATCTACTATATATTAATAGGTCTCCTACTAGTATATATAGATGTAGTAGTCCTAAGGAAATACCTTTACACCTCCTACTATCCTATAGGGAGTATAAGGAATAAAAAAAAAAGCTATCTAAGGATATCCCCTTACTAAGTATGGAAAACCTCTTTAAAAATCTAGAAACTATAAAGGCCACTTTAGCCTTTATAAAAAAATCCTTAAATAGCTACTAAATAGTAGCATATTAAAAGAAAACCCACTACGCAGTAGGGTTAAGGAGTTATAGGGATATATATATATATATATACGTGTATATATATATTTATATATATATATATCTTTATATATTCTACTCCCCTACCTTTAAAACATACCTATTTCCTTTATTTATCTTACACTTATTTAGTTATTACTTATTCCTGCCTATACTACTAATTTAGTTCTTTTACTATAAGGGCTTAGCCTGAAATGTATAATTAAAACTATTAAAAATACACCTTAGAAAGAAATGCTATATATATATCCTAGTCTAATATAGTTTTAACCTACTAGACAGTATTACGTATAAGCTAAATATATACTAATAGGATAGCTATCCTCATCTCTTATAGTATTAGACTTAAGAGGGACCTTAAACTAAATAAATAAATAAATAAATAGATAAAATAAATACTACATATTTCTACTATACATATCACTATAAACTTCTATTATATATTTCTACTATATATTTCTACTATATATTTTTACTATATATTTGTACTATA
>JBBPBF010000061.1:0-99797 GCA_038051015.1 Phyllosticta paracitricarpa
CTATATAAGTAATTAGTCTAACTCTAGAAACTTAAATACCTTAAAGACTAATCTTAGATAGTAGCTCTCTACTACCCCCCCTATACTTACTCTTACTACCTATACTACTATTATTACCCTCTATATAAGTAATTAGTCTAACTCTAGAAACTTAAATACCTTAAAGACTAACCTTAGATAGTAGCTCTCTACTACCCCCTCTATACTTACCCTTACTACCTATACTACTATTATTACTCTCTATATAAGTAATTAGTCTAACTCTAGAAACTTAAATACCTTAAAGACTAACCTTAGATAGTAGCTTCCTACTACCCCCTCTATACTTATACTTACTCTTACTACCTATACTACTATTACCCTCTATATAAGTAATTAGTCTAACTCTAGAGACTTAAATACCTTAAAGACTAACCTTAGATAGTAGCTCTCTACTACCCCCCCTATACTTATACTTACTCTTACTACCTATACTACTATTATTACCCTCTATATAAGTAATTAGTTTAACTCTAGGAACTTAAATACCTTAAAAACTAATCTTAGATAGTAGCTTCCTACTACTCCTCCTACTACTATACTTACCCTACTCCTCCCTACCTCTACTTCTCCCCCCCCTTAGCTCTTACTTACTACTACTACTAACCCTATTACTATAGGTCTATATACTATAGTATTATTTAATAGTAATACTAATAGGTATAGTATAGAACCCTATTAGTATTACTTCTACCTCTTACCCTTAGAGCCTTACTAGTAGCTATAGCTACTAAGTAAGTATAAACTATCTAGGATATAGGTATAGAAAGACTAATATACTATAGGAATAATAATACTCTAGCTTCTACTAGCCTAATAGCTAGGGATAATATTAGAAAGTAGTTAGTAGAGCTTACCTACTAGTAAATTACCTATAGCTAAGCCTACTACCCCTTTAACTTCTTTTAGCCTAGTTAGCTTATAGAGCTCTATACTACCTAGGACTATAATATATAGTAGTTAGCTAGCTTAGCTACCTTAGAGACCCCTAAGTCTAAGTAATAGGAGGTATAGAGTAATAGAATAGTTACTAACTATTAGTATTAGATTAGCTATATCTCCTATATTATAGAGACTTAGGTAGGTATAGAGAGACTTAGTAATACCTAGTACTAGCCCTACTAAGATACTAGCTATAAATGTTAGGTTTACTAGTAGGAGGCTATTAATAAGATTAGTAAGACTAGTAAAGCTTACGCGTACTACTATAATAAAATCTAGAAGTATTCTCTAGTCTACTAGAAGAAGAAGTTAGTACTATATAAGTAGAAGTAGCTTCTACCTCTATATTCTAGTTATTATCCCCTTAAGTCTAAGAAGCCCTCTAGTAGTCTACTACTAGAAGTAGGAGGGTCTAGTATTATAGTATAGCTAGTTAGTTAGAGTATTAGTCTAGTTATTTAGTATTTAGGTTTAGTATTATTTAGTTTAGGTACTAGATTAGAATACCTATAGTTTTTTTTTTCTCTCTCCTCTCTAGTTTTTTTTTATACTATAAAATACTATATATCCTATTATAATTATATTTCTAGTAGCTATAATCTAAGTCCTATCTTATAATATAGCTTACGCTATATAAGCTATTTATAGTAGCTAGTATTATTTATACTACTTATATATTAAATCCTATAGGTTCTATTTAGCTCCTAGGGTTAATAGGGTTAATAGGGTTTCTAGAGTTAGTTAAGTTTATAGGGTAGCCTAAGTTACTAAAGAGAATAGCTCTATAACTAATTAAATAGTAAATAGAAGGGGGGGTTTTATTATATATAGCTAGTATATTAGATTCTAAGTACCCTAATTAAATCTTAGAGTTAATAGGGTTAATTAAGATAATAGGATTACCTAAGTTAATTAAGAGGTTAGCTTTATAGCTAGTTAAATAGTAAAAAGGGAGGAGATTATATTATATATAACTAGTACTATTTATACTATTTATATAATAGATTCTATAAGCCCTAACTAGATTCTAGGGTTAAAAGAGTTAATTAGGTTACCTAGGCTATCTAGAATAGATATATTATAGCTACTTATATCTTATAAGGCCTAAGAGATAGTATTAAGTCTTACTCTAAGAATTATAAGGTACTTATTAGCTATCTTAGCTATATTATTATTAGACTAGATATTTACTTTATAATTCTATTAGATAAACCTCTTAACCTACTATCCTTAAAATAGATATCTACTCTACTCTTCTAAGTAATCTCTTTTTCCCTTATCTCTTTAATAATACTACTATATAAGTAGAGTTATTACTCCTATATTATCTTATCTAGTAGATACCTTAGGTAGTTAATCTACTTATATTATTTAAATAATTAATCTTCTATAATACTCTTATTATACTTTATCCCCTAAATACTACTCTAAATAATATAGAAAAAGAGACTAAGCCTACTACTTATACTAGTCTAGTAATAGAAATAGGAGTCTAAAACTTCTTATTCTTACTATTATTATTATTTTTATTCTTACTATTACTATTATTACTATTATTACTATTATTATTATTATTATTATTATTATTATTATTATTATTATTATTATTATTATTATTATTATTATTATTATTATTATTATTATTATTATTATTATTATTATTATTATTATTATTATTATTATTATTATTATTATTATTATTATTATTATTATTATCCTCCTTAATAATACTACTACTAATAATAATTACCCTAACTTAGTTCTCTATATAATTACTAATTAGTAGCCTATATTCTATCTAATAGGAGTTACTTCTATTACTATTATCCTAGGAAGCCTCTAGCCTATTATCTAGCTATATATATACTCTACTAGCTATTCTATAGTTTATATAATCCCTACTAAAAAGGTAACCTAGGTTTTCTAGGTTCTTAATAATAGTATAGAGTAGTATCCCTAGGTATTACTAATAGGTCTAATATAGGATAGCCTTAATTATAAGATATAAGATATAGAAATAAAAATAGGCTATTTAGTTAAATAATTAGAGGATAAGAGGGTACTATTAGCTAGCTATAGTAACTATATATATTTAAAGCTTATAGATAGAATGTAATATCTAACCTATTAGAAGAGAAGAGTATTTAATTATAAATAGTATATAATCTAGAGTTCTACTAGCGCGCTTAATTATAATATAGATAGCTTAGATATTATAAATACTCTAACTAAGGCCTTATATTAGAATACTAATAGTATAGATAACCTAATAGAACTAGGGAAAAATCTTAGCTAGCCTATTTTAGAGGTTAATAATAAATTAAGGAATAAAGTCTTAATCTAGGATAAGTAGCATCTTATATAGTTTTATAGTATTTACTAGAAAGGGGATAGAAGTAGGGTTAGTTATAGTATTAGAAGATAAAGAAATAAGTAAAGTTAAGAAATAGAATAAGAGATAAGTTTTAAATATACTAGAGTACTAGATTATTAATTAAGGTTAATTTATTAGTACTAGATAAAGTAGAATAGAGTCTCTAGTACTTTAGTCTACCTATCTATAGGTATATTATAATATAGCCTTTATAAGATTAGTTAGTAGGGTTAATAGGGTCTTTAGGATTTATAGAGTTATAAGAATTTATAGAAATCCTAGCTTTCTACTATTCCTATTCCTTATTTAGTATAGTAAGTAAGTTAATTACTAGATTATTAATTATATTAAGCTATTTATTACTATTATTAATAAATTCCTTAATCTTAATCTTATCTAGGTATATATTACTATTATTAATAAACTCTTTAAATCCTCCTATATCTATACCCTATTATAGTAGTATAGGATATATAATTTAAGTATAATACTTACCTTATCTTATATAGAGCTTATTAAATTACTTAACTTATTAGTTAAGATATATTAAGCTAGCTATCTAAATATCCTTAGAATTAAAGAGTTTCTTACTAACTAGGTCTAGGTAGCTTCTTTACTAAATAAGATAGAAAGAGTAGAGAGATTTTATAAGATTAAACATATTATAGAGCGCTAATTTCCTTATATAGTAACTAGATATCTCTTTACTAAAAGCTTCTTTAAGCTATAAGCGTAGTAATTAGACCTATATATTTAATAGATAGATTTAATTAAGTATCTCCTCCTTATTATAGGTAGAATTTTTAAAGTTCCTTATCTTAAGCTTTATATTAGTATTAAGATATTCTAATATAAGGTTAATTAGCTTAAAGGTATTAGCTCTTCTAAGCTAGTTAATAAGCCTAGATAAGAGGATTATATCTTAGAGCTTAGAGGTATTAATATTTAATAGATTCTAGTAGAAGTATAATATCTCTTTCCTATATCTATACTATCTAGAACTAAAGAATAGAATAATTAAAGGGTTAATAAGATATTATAGGAGGCTAATATTACTATACTTAATAGTATAGTATATACTAAGGAAAATCTTAATCTCTTATAGTAGTTAATATATAGTATAGAATCTAATATCCTAGATAGGATATCCTTAGTTATTAGTACTACTCTATACTTACTCTATAAAGGTAGTAAGCTATATATCTTTAATAAGCTTAAGGAGTTAATTAGGTATTATAATACTAATAATACTAGATATAAACTCTAGTATCTAGAATTTCTTCCCTTTAAGAAGATACCCTTTATACTATATAGTAGTATATAAGAGAGTAACTATATAGGACGTAAAGCTTTATATAAATAGGGGCTATATTTAGTAGTATTTAGTATTACTTCTATTAGTTTAACTATAGTTATAGGTAAGAATATTACTCTAGAGAGTATATATATTCTCTACCCTCTATTTACCCTCTAGCCCCTAATATATATAAATAATAGTATTAATAAGATTTATCTATATATAGAACTAAGATAATATACTAAGTAGCTATCTATACTTATTATACGCCTATATTACGGCCTTCTACTTACCTTTAATAGTTTAAATATATTATATAGTAAGCTAATTACTATATATAAGGTATAGTTACTTAGTAAAGTTATTTAGTTTACCTAGGGAGTTCTTTAGTCCTAGCTACTATAGGAAGATATTCTTATATACTCTATAGGTTCTAGTAATTAACCCTTTATTATAGTTAATTATTCTAAGCTATATAAAGTCTATCTTATAGGGCTATAGGTACTTAACCTCTAGTATAGTTAGAAGAATACTATCTATATTATTCCTATATACCTTCTTAATACCTAACCTATAGATTCTTTATACTATATTAATAATTAGAAACCTAGTTAATATAAGGCTTAGTCTATTTTCCTCTCTACTAAATATAGTAGGGGATTTAAGAATATCTTTAAGGTTAAGGGGGATAGATAGATTATATATATCCTAGTATAATCTATTATCTAGTATATATAGATAATTAATAATAGTAGCTATTATCTTTAAGTATATTTTTATTATATTACTAAGAACCTTATTATGCTTTAAGTCTTAGTAGTTAAAATTATTATATATAATAATAATCTAAAGGGATTTTATAAGCTACTTTAGGTAGTTCTACTTAAATTATTAGTAGGAAGTTATTTTATCCTAATTTTTAGTTAGCTCTTAGAGTTTATAGAGTTTATAGAGTTTATAGAATTTATAGAGTTTATAGAGTTTATAGAGTTTATAGAGTATATAGGGTTTATAGAGTATATAGGGTATATAGAGTCTATAGGGTTTCTATAGTCTATAGGGTCTATAGATATTATTACCTTACTATATAGAGTAACCTAATCTAAGGCCCTTTTTAATATATAATATAATAGACTAATACTAAGGCTATAAAGGACTTAGATAACTTACTACTTTATTCTAGACCTAAGAAGATATATACTAAGTACTATTAAGAGGAAGTTTAACCTCTATCTATACTATCTATAGTATACTATACTTATAATTATAAATATCTACTTATATCTTTTCTATTTACTATACTCTACTATACTCTAGGATACTCTTACCTTTATATAACTCTTCTAATAGCTCTAGTAGTTCTAAAGAACTCTTAAAAGTATATTATACTAAGTAGGTACCTTACTCTAGATTATAGTATAAGTACTAGCTAAGTTAAGAGATATAATTTCTCTATACTCTATATTAAGGTTAATCTTATTAAAATATAGGCTATAGCTATAGATAAGGTAATTAAGCTTATACTTAAAGAAGTCTAGAGTATAGTCTTAGAATACTAGATAATTTAAGGTAGTATATAATATACTCTATTACTATAATAGTAAGGCGTAATACCTATAGCCTACTTTAATATTATTAGATACCTAAGCTATAAGTAACTACTTAAAACTAAAGTAGTAATACTTTATTACTTCTACTACTTTAAGAAGCTTATTCTTCCTTCTAATATTTTTATTTAACTAGATATTATTTCTATTATAGGCTTTATTATAGTCCTATATATCTTTATCTACTAGACTTAATTCTAGTCTATCTTATAATCTATCCTCTAAAATATCCTCTATATTATTCTTATTAAACTTCTTATTAGAACTATTATTACCCTCCTCTTTACTATTAGAGTTATTATCTATATTATTATAATTAGGGTTTATTATCTAGTTTATATATAATTCTCCTAGTATCTTAAGGTACTACTCTATATATTTAAGAGGGCTAGTCTTAATTTTAGTAAGGAGGCTTAATAGAGGTAGAGTACTATTAGTATCTTAATAATAATATTAAGAGATAGAAGTACTTAGATATATTCCTATATAGTAATAAAATAGGGCTTTTAATTATAGGTAGTCTTAAGGTAATCTAATATTATTAGGTATATAATATATAGCTTTAAATAAAGTTATTATAGTATTAAAGATATCTCTTATATAAAATAGGCTAAGTTACTCTTAGACCCTCTTTAAGGTTTATACTATATATAATATAATTAGTCCTTAGAGTCTTTAGGAATCTAAGTACTACTTACTAGTCCTAATTTAGATAGTGTAAACTAGAATAAAGAGGGTCTAACTTGTGAGATAAGTGGTGTTAAGCTCGACGGGACGGGACCGGAGTCGGAACTGCCGGTGCCTAGTCGGCCCGGGCGGAGGCACACCGGGCCGCGCCCCGACATCAACACCACGCCTTCTGTAGCTATGTACCTTCAAGTTATTCCTCGCTCTCCCATCTCCATGTTTACTCTTGTTGTTTGTGCTGCTTGACGCACTCGGACCTCCTATCACCTATCCCGTATTAAAGCCGCGCCAGATGAAGAGAACCCCGCACACCCCTGCTAGTCCTCTGCGACGTGCAGGTTCTAGTGACAGACAAGTTACTCAAGCAGCATTCAAGTCCTAGTTCGACGTACTTGGGTGGAACAAAGAGCCGCTATCCGCCGCAATGCTTCCACGTCTACACCGTTTCCCGTCGCCATTGATGCCCAGCGCGCCGACTGTGTGCAAAGGACCCGGCCTTGCAACGTCGCACGAACCGGCAAGCCCTCATCTTTCTCTCCACCAATGTCCTCATATCTCGCCGCGGCAGGACAACACACACGCTCCACCTCTTCTGCACCTTTCCGTCTCTCGTGTAGACCGACAGCTCCGCAATACCGTACGTCCATACTCCATCCTGCTCTTGCTGCATCATGCAAACAGTACTACCGTCAAGGGCACCTGCTGACTCCCTGCCGGAGGTCTAACAACAGACTGCGGTTGCGACATGACAAGCAGCCGACTGCTCCACAACCTACCCACTCACTCGCTCTCACAAGCCAAAATCGTTTTCGCCGGCCGAAACATCGCTGCCCTGGTCTGTGTAACAAGAGTACGTACATGGGAAAGCTGCAGGGAGTACATCCGCCTCAGCTGCCGGCCAGCCAACCAACGCTCGGGAAGAAGCGACATGCAAAGCCTGTAATGCACGTCAAAACCTGGCACAAAATAATGAGCGTGTTATGCATTGGGATACCCAGGGCACAAGCCGTGGCACACAGACACGCCACACCACCGATTTCCAACATCCGGCCCTGTCTCCTTCTGTGCCCTCACTCCTCACTCGATGCGGATCGCTCAATGGACTGCCGCTGCTGCGCCCGCGCGTGCAAATCCCCTGGCAGCTTGTGGTAGACCCGGTCGATGCTGCGGAGCGCGCGGTCATGCGCTTCGATGGCTGAGGCGTGGGCCACAGAGGCATTTGCGACGGCCGTCGTGGCCCGGGCGACGGCGCGATCCTGCTGGAGGGCGGCCGCTTTGGCCTCGTCCAGCGTCCTGGTCGCCTGCCTAAGCTCCCGCTTGCATCGGTCGACTTGGTCCTTGGCGAGCGCCACTTGGTCGTAGAGGTCCAAGAAGCGCTGTTCCCTGGCCGTCATCTTGCCGCTGACTGTCTGACCGTTAGCCCAGATGGCCGTTGACGAGACCAAAGCGTATGCGGTGGGTATGGCACGCACGGGTACTGTTCTTGCTCGACGACATGCTTCCGGTATGGTGGTAGTGGTGGTGGCTGTGGCGGAAAAGGATCGATCGATTGGGAAGACACCGAAACCGCCAACCGTGGGCGGGCCAGGCCGACGTACTTCTTATCTTGCCCCCAGCCAGGACTCTGTCGTCTTGTCAACGCGCTGTGGGTGGTACTCCAGTCATTGGTCCTCCTGCAAATGGCCGCGGACGTATGTCACGCATAACGCTTGCTTGGCTTGCCGGCTGTGCAAATCTCCCAACGCCTGACTCATGCCGGTCCAACGAGTCGCAACGGATGGCTACGCGTCGATTGGAGTTTTCGACATGGACGTGGACAAATCGAGTCTTGGAAAGAGCACAAAACTACTGTTATTTCGAGATTCTCAAAATTAATACGCAGCGACAAAAGACAGTACGAGAGAAATCAAACCGCCGTCCTCCCAATGACCGTCTCGCGCGTCTTTGCCCCGAGTCTATTCCCCGTCCCCCGCCCTTTGAATATCTCTTCAACAAAAGCAAGAATGAAACATAAGCAAAGTCACACAGCGCGACTCAGATCAAAGACACAGCGTCATCCTCGCCCCAAACCTCACCATGCCCACTGTCGTCGCCGCCGCCGTCGCAGAGGTGGTCCTCGACGGCCTGCCGCATCGTCTCGGCAAACACAAGAATTGCCCTCGCCGCCGTCTTCCCCTGCACCTTGATGAGCCTTTGCACCAACAAGCCCGCCCCGCCATTCGCAGCGTCGAAGTTGCGATAGGCCTTCGCCAAGGCTTCGAGCTGCGCGATGAGCTGGTCCGACGTCGCCCTGATCGCCCTCAACACCGCGTCCCCTTCGCCTTGGGTGGTCTCTGCCGTGGTGGTGGTTGATGTGATGAGCGGCGTAGCGCAAGGCACCGGCGATGATGCATCGCGCGGCAGACGGCCGAAAGGGACGTTGCCACCGTGCTCATGTCCTTTGTCAGAGACCAAGGGCGGCGGCAGCGGTGGCAACCAGGTGAATTTGTCGTGATCGTCGTCGTTGCTTCTGCCGTTGTTGTTGTTGATGATGATGGTTCTGAAACGCGAAATGGATCGGGAAGGAGTTTGCGGAGCGCTCGCTTCTTTTGGTTTGATCTTTCGTTGTTGTTGTTGGTTCTGTTGCTGTTGCCCGATGGCTGACGACGAGCCAGAGTGCCACTGGTGCTGGTAGTAGTAAGCCCCACTGCCTTTGTGGGCTGCGACGGTTGTTGGGCGGCACTGCCGGCTGCCCCCATCCTGAGTCGTTCCTTGACACTGCATGACGATGCTGATGGCTTGTGTGATGAAATTGTAAGGTGTGCAGTATAATGGCAGCAGCAGCAGCAGCAGCATCTACCTCGTCTCTCTTGTCTTATATACTAAAAACTCTTCTTCCCCCGAACCCCTTTTTCTCTCTCTCTCTTTTCCTTTGGACGACCCGACACAATCCATCGGCCCGCCGCCGCCCCCCTGCGGCCTGCGGTAAAGTTTCCCGGCGGGCTTTTGACATTTCCGTCTTCTGAGTTCCGCCTTTCCGCGCGGGCCCCAGGCTCGGTTGGTTCTCCGGCGCCGCCGGGAAATGCAGACAGACGCAAACGCAAACATTTGCCAGACATGGACGCTTTCTCACGTGGCTGATTTGATTATGTGGCACGAGAGATATACCGGCCGATCAGTTGGCTGGTTGGTTGGACGATTAGAGGAGAAGAGGGGGGAGGAGGAGGAGGTTGTGGCAGTAGTAGTAGGAATGAATGAGGAAAGGAGAGAAGAGAGAAGTTTACTCCTCTATTAGATCCCCTCTTCTCTTCCTCCATCCCCCTAACTGCTAAAGAGTAGACCAGCAAGCACAACGCACCGCCGTCGTACGAGCATCTGCTGGCTGGCTGGCGGGGACTTAGGGACTTAGGATTTAGTGGTATACTAAGTAGGGAAAGAAAAGGAGACAAGCCTAGGGAGCAGTCGACCGTCCGCCATGACAACCACGCCTAGGACGTGGCAGCAAAGTCACAAACTACACTTTTACATAGTATCTCCTCATACATGCAAAAGCGGGATTGCCGACCCTGATATATTTCGACGCGATGGGATATCACAAATTACAGCAGGCAGGAGCAGCAGTGTTGATAAAGTCCCAAATGCAAGCAGTGCAGTCAGTCATATTTAATATTAGATAGTAATTCTGAGTGAAGATATTTAATGGAGGCGGCGACACGGGTAGCGGCTGACTCGTCAAGATGGGCGAGGCGGGCGGCTTGGGCGAGGCCGCGAAGACGGCGGAGACGGGCCTTGGAGAAGGGGCGCTGGCGGAGTGGACAATGGCGTCCCTGAGACGTCTCAATGAGTCGGGGGTTGGAGGCGGCGACGCGGGCAAGGCCCCGGACATGGTGTACTCGTTCGATGAGGAAGAGGCGCGGGCGCGGATGAGGTTCCTCATGCGTTGGTATCTGCGGTGCTGAGAGCTCGACATGGCGTCACGGTTGGCAGTGAAGCGGACGCGGGGGACCCGGGTGCTGTTGTTGTCGTCGTCTTGGTCCGAGAACACGGCTTCTTCCTCTTCGTCTTCCGACTCTTCCGAGTAGCTGCTGTCGCTCTGCTCGTCCCAATCAGGCCCAATGGGGTCGCCCTCGAAGCGCGCCGGCGCCATCCACTGCGGACAGTCAGAAGAGAGAAATGACAATCATGCATCGAAACCAACCTGGGTGCGCTTGTGGATGACTTTGTTGGCAAATTTGGAACCGGTTTCATAGAGAAGCGAGCGGATGAAGCCCTCGAGGTTCTTGTGCGTCGAGCACGTCAGTGTGCCGGGCCGGCGGTCATTCAGACATTGGACGTATTTCATTGAGCGGTTTTGGGCGCAGCATTGCCCATTGCCGCGTGTCAAAGGCGCGAGCGGCATGTTTGGAGAATTGTGGGTTCGGAAAGAGAAGATGGCGGGGGATGACATGGAGAGATGGTGAGATGGTGAGATTGAGAGATGGTGATGAGGGCAAGACTTACAGAGGGTATTTAAATTTGCCAGGCGGCCGTGAGCGGCGCGAGAAGACGATGCTACGCCGCAAGAATCATAGACAGCGGGAGTCATAGGCCGCCGGAACCAAAGACCGCCGGAATCATAGACACAAAAATACAGCGGGAATCAAAAGACAGCGGGAATCGAAGGCGACGGGAATCGAAGGCGACGGGAATCGAAGGCGACGGGAATCGAAGGCGGCGGGAACCAAAAGGACGCGGGAATTGAAGGAATACGGAGCGGGAAAGATCGCGGACGAAACGGCAAATAGGAAAACTAAAGAGACGCAGGCTCACTGAGAGGGATAATTTGATCAAGTGCCTGAAAAGGCCAACCCCTATAGGATCAACGTCTCCCCAGAACTCTCGCCAGAGTGTTCATGATTGTGTTCGGCCTCGAGCGCCTTGCGGCTTGTGATTTGCAGCTGCCATCGGCGGTACTCGAAGAGCATGGCCTTGAAGCTGGCCAGAACCTGCTCCTCTAGCTCGTTATACCTCGTCTTTTCCAATTGCACCACATGTCCTTCGAGAGAGCTGAGCTGATTGCGGATGAAGTCGGACTCAAAGTCGGCAAAGTGCATCCCATGGCGCTGCACCAGGCAGTTGAATGCCGTCTTGGCCTCGAGGTACCATTGGTGGTATTGGGCCTCGTTTTCCAACATGTCGCCGTAGGTTTCTTCCTTTCCAGAAGCCTTTGTCCGTTGCGTCAGAAGAGATAGAGAGAGGAAGGGCATGGGGGTAAGTCCTCACCATGGGGAGACGGTCATGCGCAACCTCCGTGTTCGCCGAAACGACGCCGGGCTTTCTCAGCATCGGCAGCTCCTTTTCAGCCATGTGTCTGACCAAACCTTTTTGCAGGTGTTCTATGACTTGTGGATGGTATGAAGTACTCCCGGTGCCAATGTTGAACAGGTCAAAGAGCGACTGCATGTTATCCGTATCAACGCCATCAAATGGATGCTCGCTCATCCAGCGACGAATTTCGGTCGAGACGTAGTCGCGCGAGCCCCAGGCAATATCGGGAAACGGATGGTCGCGAAAGATGGCACCCAGGAATAGAAACTAGCAGCCCACGTCAGTGCGGTGTCTGTGGCATGAGTGAGAGACTTGCTGGCCCTTGGCATTGCTCCCGGATTTTCTGCACGTTGGCTTCCCGGACGTTCATGGCGTGTTGGGGGAGGATGGGAATTCTTCGTTTGAACCCTTGACGATGGAGGGACAGCCGGGTATGTATTCAGGCGAGGAAAAAGACGATTCCCTTGGTCACACCAGACAGACTGCTACTCGCTGTGCAACGAACAAAATGGCAAAGGATGCCATGATCATTTCTGCCGCAACCCGTCGGTGCAAAATTGACGCGACAGTGTGCCATTTTTGCGTCGATTCGGCAGAAAACCCAAGGCATTTGAAAGAGGCGCAGAGCAGGACGCGTGTTGGCGTGTGTCCGCACATGCACTCATCATCTTTTCTGCCCAGCGGACAGACGATGACGACAGGACAAGCGACCGCAAGATTGTGCCACAGCCGCAAGTACCGATGTACATGCAAGCCAAGCGCGCTTTGCGTAGGAACTGACGGGGTTTGCAACTTGAAGCGACAGAACCCACCAAGCAAACGAAGAAAGTGTATCATTTCTCGCTGTGGCGCTTCCTCGTACCAGGTGCTACGAACAGGGGCCTGGCGACCTCTTGTCTGCGTTTGACAGATGGTGGTGACACGACGATGTTCGTGATACCGCACATGATATGCACGAAACATGCAGACCGGCCGATTCGGTTGGAGACTGCCGCGCTTCTGGTGAAGCAGACGCCTTTACTTCAGTGCTCCCAAATCATCGTTGGACCTCAGAATGGAGACGCAGCCTCGCAGCTCGAGCTCGAGCGCGACCGGCTCGCGCAGGAGCAGCTCCGACAGCGACGAGAGCTACTTTGAAAGAATCATCACCCAGGGCCGTGAATTCAACTCGCAACCCGACCGCACACGGCTCGGCTTCAGCGGCTGGATCGCGTTCGTCGTGGCAGCTTTTGCTATCTCTGCCGTCTTCTTCTTCTCTTCTTCTTCCTCTGCACGCCCGGGCAGCGAGCCCATGTCGGAACACCGCCTGATCATTCGCACATACGCCACGCCATTGGGCCTGACGAGCAACGCGGCCGACTCCTTCAAGACCCTGAAGCACAAAGAGAAGAAACTGCGGGACCTTCGAGACGGCGACCTTGCCAGGAGCGTGCTACATGCGAGCCGAAACGGCACACTGTCCAGGACACCGGGCATCGAGGAGCTGGTCTTGACGCTGAGCTACACGCCAGAGATACTCAACAATTCGGCTGAAAGGGTCCGCATCGGCGCTGCGCTCGGCTGTAGCGTCAGCATTGAGTTCCAACAAGTGCTGTCAGTGGTGCAGGACGCAGCTTCCAGAATGCCTGCGGACCCGGAGAGGGCCCTGGAGCAGCTGGACCAGGCGTTGGACAGAGTGCAAACGGCGTCTGACACGATGCTGAAAAACCTCGACTCGAATCTCCTCGAGCCGCAGCTGGAGGTTTGTGTACTTAGCCGTCTCTCTCTCTCTCTCTCTCTCTCTCCCTCTCTCCCGCCGTCTCTTGGCTAACGCACTGTTTGTCCGCCAACAGCGTGCAGCAGAGGACCTCGACGAGCTGAAAAGCCTCCTAGAAGACACGGCCTGCATGCTCGACAGGCACCACAAGCCACCAAAAAACTGGGTTTCTCGCATCGGCTATGCCACCTACACATACGTCACGGGCCACGAGGCCGAGTACGAGATAAGCCAGAGGGAGGTGCAGGAATTACACGAGCTGGCGGCAAAGATTGGCGAAATGCCCCTCACGCTGCGCACTGGCAAACAAAGGCTGACCAAGTACCGCGCGAAGCTGCACGAGCAGCCGCTTGTCGGCGGCGAGGGTTGGACTGGCGTGGTCGACCTGCGCATGATGATGGCAAAGGGTAACGACGATGAGGCGCTTCGCTGCATTGCTGCCAACTATGTGAAGCTGCTGGAGGGGCTGGACAGGATGGAACTCAAGGTGGAGTGTTAGCAGGGAACGGGAATGTGTCTGTCGCAGGAGAACATTTGCCCTTTGTCCTGCGCGGTCCGTTTTTGGTGTTCTTTGCATTCCTTGCAGCCACCGCGCCTCATTTCCGAGAAACCCCCAAGAAAACTCCATTATTCGCAATGCACCAAAAACGATGCAGTTTCTCATGATAATCGCCGGTCAGCCGCGATTTTTCTTCGCTCGGTCCGTGATGGTTTTCAGCTCCAGGGCCAGCTCAGAGCGCTGCCGGCGCAGCGACGCCTTCTTCTCCTGCAACAGCCTCGGTTCAGCAGACGAACGGACAAAGACGATGAACAGCGAGAGGACAGACGAACCTGGTCTCGCTCGTGTCGGCGCTGATACGCCTGGATCTCGTCGTGCAGGCTGTTGACCATGGCCTGTTGCGCAGCGGAAAGCATCAGCAAACGACACATGCTCGCAACGAGAAGCCCGACGGTCGTGAGCCGACGGACTATGTATGTATGACTGACCCCACCAAGCTTGCATTGGTCCTCCAAGTACTTGATCGTCTCGGTCATTTGCTCGATTGAGCGCTGTCGCCTTTTGTCAGATTCTTTGTTCTCTTTTCGTGTTTCTTTCTTCACACCCACCTGCATCTGTTCCATCTTCCATTCCTTCTCTTTGAGCGCTTTCAACAGCTCTTCTCTGCTCTGTTCCGACATTTTCGAGGATCCCTAGCTACTTGGGCGTTGGTGAAGGAGCAACCGAACAAGGATGGACTGCAGCAGGGGCGGAGAAGCAACCGACGACGCCGACAACGACTACTGCAAGTATCCGGTTTCGCTGCGCTTCATTTCCAAAGATGACGGTGACGTGCCAAGTCGAAGATAGGACAAACGACGGGACAAACGACGGGACCGTCGACGGTCCCGTCGACGCCTCTCGGGGAATTTCCCTTGTCCAATATCTTCCTCTTCATCTGTTTCCTTTGTATCTTTGTTCCAATTCCGTCCCATCATTCCACCACCTCCAACCACAATATCCACCATGGGAACGCCACATGAACAAGAAGAACAGCAGCAGCACCAGCGGTTGTCGCTGCTGCCACCGCAGCGTGCTTCTTCATGGCCCATGCTTTTGCCCGCCTACCAGGAACCAAGCATGGCTCCCGTCACCCGCTCTCAAACGGCTGCCCGACGAGCCTGGAGCGAGCCACGTCCTCGAGCGTCTGTTGCTGTGTCGCAAGTTTGGCGTCCGCTGGACCGCGATGCGATCGGATTCGACGAAGAGGAGGAGGAGGAGGAGGCGGAGGAGGAGAGAGAAGAGCAAGAAGAAGATTCAGGAGCCAGTGGTCGGGACACGGACAAGTTTTCGAGGGTATCAGGTACGTTGCTCGTTCGCTCCGTCTTCTCGCTTTTGTTTCCGTGTTTTGCTCACTGATGCCTCGTCTTCTTCCAGACACGTCTCTCGACTTCGCCGCCGCAACCATCGAGTCCCAAGCTCCCAGAGCGCACAGACCGAAAGCGATCGCTTGGGTGGCTCTTGGCATCCTCGTCGGCCTCGTCCTGGCGTCCTTGTTGCCCTCGTTGCCGTCCATCTTCTCCCCCACGACGACCACCAACACCGACGGCGCCGACGGCACAAGCGGCAAGTCGGCTTGCGCCGCCGCTTGCGCTTCCTGGGGTCCGCAAGACTTCAATCTGCTCCACAGCCTCAGCCTGCAGGCCTTCAACGTGTCGGAAATGCCGCCGCTCGACGCGGCGCCCGACGTTGTCAAAGAGTGCCAGCGGCAGGTGCGCCGCGGCTATCGTCGGCTCGCACTGGTGTGGCACGAGGACACGTGCAAGTACAAGGCCATTATGCACAAGTGGCAGTGTTCCGAAATGTTCAAGATGTTGGATTGGAAGCTGCACAGCGCGCTGGAAGATTGCAGGGTGTGATTGATGGACGGATGGTTATCGGTTGCTTGGCTGAGGGCTCTTTGGTGGTGATGACGGACAAGGTGATGATTCTTCTCGACTCAATTCAATGAGACTTGCCCAGCCCTCTGTCAACTGCCACTGCCGGCAAACAACCCCATCCAAGTTGGTGCAATTCGAGCGGGGCCATGCGCAATGACTGTTGGACCAATATGGAAACCGTGATGCCACAGCCCGCCCTCCATCATCTGCTTTTGCCCGTCATATTCATTGTCACCTGGGGCAATGCCGCACACGGTCATGAACGTGAGCGCCCCCAGATCCGGTCCGCGCGCAACAGCTGGGCCAGTGCCGACGATCGGCTCGAAGAAATGGAAGCATTGGAGAAGAAGGGATTCGCCAAGATTCGGAATGGGATAGACGGAGCGAAGAATGAGACTTGGTGAATGAGTGAGGTGTTGAGAAGGTTCTGGCCAGCGCCCGAGCGGGGATGTTAGTGACTAACCACATCAGGACTAGCTGCACGTGACTCAACTGCACAACATCCGGATCCGGATCTCTGTCGCTGACAACAACAACAACAACAACAACAAACGCGACGACCGACGCATGAGCGTTTCCCGGCAGGCCTGCCGAAAAATCATGCGGCGCAATGGATCATTGTCCCATTTAAATTGGACTCTACTCGTCTATTCGTTCACTTCTTCAATCTCTTAACAGTAGCATCCGCGAGCCTCAAAGTCTTTCATTCGCCAGAGAACGTCACTAAAGGCATTTGCCCCTCGAGACCAACTTGACTACGGCCACCACCTCATCATCACTCAGCACCGAGCCCCCAAGGAGAGAAACAACATGAAGCCAGTAAGAAGCCCCGAAATTCTCGTACTTTTCTCATTTCCCTAACGAAAAGACTTCCTTGCAGCCGCCGCCGCAATCACGCCCCTTGAGCATAAGTTCCTTAATCTTTTCACCAACATGACACGAGTGGATGAACAAGTCAACGCCCGTGACCGCGCGGTCAAGCAGGCTGGGCAGGCGCTCCCCCATTCCCGCATGCCGTAGAGCGGATGAGACTGACCAGGCCGCGCTGCGCTCGTCGTGACGTAGAATCCGCATTGCTATTCACCGTGCACATGTGCTTGCTTCAGATCCTCGTTGTCAATGAATGAGTCAATTTTTCATTCTCCCCTCACTAGAGCTCCTCATCGCGCTCATCAACCAATTCCAAAAAAATTGCACCTGCCGATGACAGGCGGGCTATGTGTAGGTGTTGAGGTGTTTATGTTGGTCGAGTCATTTCGGCGGGCGCAGCGGCTTTTCTTGCATAACCCCCGACAAGCTCTCTAGCCGTCATCATCATCATCATCGCCGCGTCGCTAACAAGGCAACCTACGGAGAAAGAGGATGCTAAGTCCTAAGGATCTTGTCAATTTTAATTCTCCTAAATTCACGCACGAGCTGAGAAGTAGAAAGATCACAAATCTAATCGCTTAGATGGTATTACATGTTCGGTTTCGTACAAAAAGTGCCAAACCTATCATCCCACCCACCCCTTTTGCTAAAAGCAAGCAAGTAAGCGAAGCGAGTGACCAAATTTCGAGAGTGCTGAAACTGGAGGCTTCGAAGCCGGGCCTGCGGCGTAGATAATGCCAAAACAACAAGGAAACATGGGGAAATAGAGGAAGAACGCCCAAACGAACACGGGAAAGAAAAGAAATGGAGAGGGAGCTGGCTGTCCCTAGACGCCCATCAGAGAGGACGATCACATGTTACCAAAGTCGTCGTTGTTGGTAGGGACAGTAGCGTTTGAAGCTGCTGACGTGACTTGTAGAAAGTCGTTTTGAAACTCTGCGAACCATTCCATGCCGTCGTCGTTGTTGAACGAGTAGTCTAGGCCCGTAGACCACCAGCAGCTGTTGGCTACGGTGGTGGCATCCGTCATGTCCGTCGCGTCCATCAGCCAGGCCATGTCGACGTCGAATACGGCGGCTGCGTCGTTGTTGTTGTCGAGTTCCGGCGGCATCATGAAAGGACCGTCGCTGCCTGTGGCGGCTGGCTCCGTTGCCAGTCCATTCATGTCGTCTGGCAACCCCGACGCGGCGAGGTTGCAGTCCGGCTGTTGTTGGTGCATGGGCTCCTCCGCTCCATGCGGAGCGAGCGGGAAGAGGTCCCCGAGAAGATCCGTCATGCCTTTGATACTAAGGTACAACTGCCAGTTGACGCAATCGAAACGGCACAGATCAGAAAGAAGGTCGTGGCCTATTTTTTCCAATGTTTCGGACGAGAAAGCAGCAGTGGGAGCAGAAGAAGCTGGGGTAGAAGCTGGGGTAGAGGTTGGAAGAGAAGTAGGTGTGGAAGAGGTTGAGGCAGAAGCACTCGGCCACTCATCCTCGCTGGAGCTGCTACCGTCGTCGTCGCCGAGAAGCTGTGACAGAAGAGCCTGATTGGCATCCGGATCTAAGTCGTGCAGCACTCCATGCAAGGCCTGTAACTGTCGAGCGAGACGGCCGGTGACGGTCGAATGGGGAGGCGTTTGGTCGGGGGGACACGGAGTCGAGGCGTCGAGGTCCGTCATCGTCATCGTCGTCGTCGTCGTCGCCGTCGTCGTCGGGCTTTGGTGCCTCTGCAATGAGCAGTCATGTCCTATTTCCTTGCAACGCCTGCAGGCCGAGCTGTGGGGGTCGGAGTTGCTGTCCCTTGTGCACCGCTGATGCAACCGGTTGCACTCGTCGCACTGCATACAAACGGCCTAATGTCAGTTGGTCCCGCATCAAACTAGAAAAGAGGAATCTTACCGCGTTTCGCTTCCGGCCCACCTTTGTTGGGGTGGTGGTAGTGGTGCTTGCCATGGCTGTGTGGTTTGGTTGAGGAAGAGAAATACACTTGTAGAGGCAGCTGAGAAATCAATCCACTGCGAAGGTCTGGATACCTATAAGAGCCTTCAGAATCATGGGTGGTGGCGTCGTGTCCGACAACCGAGATTTCCATGTAGGACTTTGGAGCCGCAGAGAAAGAGACATCAAACGTGCCCTGAGCGGCGCCCAAGACCAGGCGCCTTTGCAGAACTTGGACTGGAACATGATCCAAGCGATGAAGGTTGGAACGACAGCTGATTTCTGCAGTCGGCGTTGGAGCTGAGGATGATGAGGATGAGGGAAGCGAGGGTTGCACAATATGGCTTCCGTACTACCATACCACTTCTTCGTCTTCCTTTTCATCACGACGTTTGCTGCATGGCCCACGACCTCCTTCTCATCTTTCATCACCATCGCTCTCATACTCAGTTCCTCCTTGATTGGAATCCTCCGCAAAAAGATGCAGCCTCTCCCGCCCAAGATCTCGGCATCATTCCGAAACCACAGCAAACGCGGCGGCTCATCCTCATTTTGCCTGTGCGGGAAACGGCACGGACTCCCTCCCAGGAGTAAATGTGCAAAATTCCTCACTCCATGGCGTTTGCAAGAATGTCTGGCCGGCGGGAGGCCGGCGGGAAACCATCGGCGACGGGGCGGCGGGAAATTTTGAACCTACTCCTCCATCGCGCGCCATTTTTAGGAGATGGAAATTCGCATTTCACAGGCAGTAGAACAACCGGACGACATTCTTTCTCCTCAGGTCAAATCCAACAGAGGCGACATGGCGGGTTGCAAAGGAACGACTCGGGCGGGCAAGCCATGCAAGAATTCTGGGCCCCACCAGGGCTACTGCCACCATCACCGGCGCGACGACTCCACAAAGTCCAGTACGGCGAGTCCATCTGACGTCGGCAGTGTGAGTCCATCGGTAGAAGCAGCAGTGGTTTGGTGCTGACTTGAGAGGCAAGGAGAACAAGCGGGCCACGAATAGCGGTCGGCAACGCCATGACAACGACGACGACCTGGGCGTTTCTCTCCTCCGCCTCTCGCACGATGATGGCGACGACGTCTTTGGCCGTGCTGGAAGAGCCCGGCAGCACACAAAATCGCTGGCCGAGGCTACGAGGGTGGTGGCCAAGAAGCCTTCTCCATCATTGTTGCCGCCACCATTGATGCCAAACGACATGTTCGGCCCTCCCCTCCCATCGCTTGTTTCTGCTCAAGCCGACGAGGCCGTGGGAGGAGGTCGAGACCTTCAATCATTCTCTGACAACGTTGCCGCTCCTCCTCTTCCGGTTCCCGTCTGGGCCACCAAACCGCGTCCTGCTGCTCCTGTTGCCGGCACGGAGTCTCCATCCGGCGATTCCCACGACAAGACGACAACGGCGTCGTCTACCATTCCACCCGTCGTCTCTGCTACTGCAGCCACCACCACCGACACCATCATCCCAATCGGCACTGAGTGTCTCTCCCCCGACTCCTCTGCTGACGATGCCGACGTGGAATTCATCATCCTGGAAGCCTCGGACGCCATCACGGACTCCATCTTGGCTGCGTACCACAGACTCAACGTCACAGCCGGGGGTTGCAACAGGCGTTTCGCCTACCGATTGCTCGTCCTGCAGCAAAAGATCAGCCAACTGTTAGAGGAGGAGTCAAGTGCGCCGGTGTAAAGGGGAGGGCAAGTCTCCAAAAGTGTCTTTGACAGCAGCTGTCTCTGTTTCCCTTTTCGCTTTGTTATTTTCTTTCAACTGGCTGGCTGGACAAGGAGGGAGGCGAGAAAAGCAATTCGTGGATTAGTTCCAGCTCCAGTCTGCTCGGTCTTTTGAGCCTAGTTTGGTTGATTATTAGCAGTGATTCGCAATAGAAAAAAAAAAGTGTTTTTGACCACATTAAAAGCTTACACGTTGATGGAAATGGCGCGTGTCCGCGTAAGGTTGCTTTGGTTGGTGCACATCGTGTTGTGTCTAGCCAGTCTCTTCCATCACAGCAGTCGTTGGAGTGGTATTCGAGTTTCGAAGCTAAAGAAACACCTTGAGAAGGCGTCGATGCCAACCGTGTACTAAGCGACAAGGCTAAACGGCTATTACTTAAAGAGAAAAGACACAGGGCCATCAGCGTTCGTCACGGCGTACATGATGCGGAGGACGGATTGGTCTCAGTGTTGAAAAACATGTACATGGCAGATAGAAGAGTACATAGGAAGTAGAAGGGAATTTCGTTCCTTGGGGGGGACCTCACGAAAGGAGCGAACAGAAAGCCCCCAAAGAATTCGAGCGATTTCGAAACTCGACTGCCGACCTCAAAGACCAGCCTCGCGTCGTGGAAGGTCAACAGTCAAGGACAGATCGAGCGGGAGCGCGGGCGAGTAGTACGGGGAGGGACTGCGTGCAACAAGGACATGGTCTCGTTGCTTCTGCTTCTCCTTGGTTCTCCCGTTGGGGAAGCACCATCAGAATTCCAGAAGATGAGCATCGACGTTGATGCAAGTAAGACAGCCGCAGAAAAGCGGAGGTGAGTGCGCAGATGCGCCCTTAAGCTTCTGAATCCACCTCTGTTGACGGACAACGGGAGATCATTCGACCAAGGTCGACTTGCGCTCAGGAAAGCAGCGCGGAGTCGTCAGAATTCCAGAAGATGCTGCGGCTAAACAAAGCATCGACTTTGACGCAAGCAAGACAGCTGCAAGAAAGCAAAGGTGAATGCGCAGATACGTCCTTGAGATTCTGGATCCACGAATGTCAAAGGACAGAGGGAGACGATTCGACCAAGGTCAACTTCCTCACTGGACCGGAGGAAGTGATTGCCAGCCCACTCTGAATATAACAGGAGCAACGAGTCCGAGGAACAGGGCCTTTCATCTTCTTCCCACCAGCTTCTCTTGTTGGACAAATCGACAAAGATGGAGCCGCACCCGCGTCACAAATCCGCCACGCCTCAAAGGCGCAGCGAGATGGTCCAAATCGCGCGCACACCCAAGGAAAGTTGACCATGCGGGGCTGAAAGCGCAGCAAGCCTGTCTGACTGACATCAATGTATAGAAAATTCACAGAATGGACTCGCACAACACACGTCACGACTTGATGACGCCGCCTCAAAGGCGCAGCGAGACGCAGAGTATATGCACACCACAGGTAAGCTGAACACCATACATGGAGAAGGCGACCAAGGAAAAATGACGATTTGATGTCCGGCAGGCATTCCTCGGCGCACGCATCGACGACGACGAGCAGATCCCAGCAATCAACTGGCGAAAGTATCCACAAGTCCTCGACGAGCTGCGCCGGTGGATGGCGGCCAACGACGCTGCGCGTGAGGAGGGCATCATGGAGGAAGATTGCGAGGAGCTATTCAAGCTCTTCAACATCGACCGCCGCAGCTCCGTGTACAGTGCGCCCGTGCGCAAGGTGCTGCGCCGGCGCCTCTTGCGCAAGGCAAAGGACTTGATGGCCACTGCGTCGCCGCACAAGGCTGCTGTCGTTTCCTCGGAAACAAAGGCGGACAGTCGGGACTCTGGGCAAAGGGTGCGAGCTTGGGCGCGTGACGTACATAGCCACCATGATGATGATGATGATGATGATGATGACCGCCGGCAAACCGACCAGCTTTCGCCAGTCGCTGGTCCTTCAGGAACGCAGCAGCGGATGCGCTCCCCTCGTTCTGCAACTCAAACCGGTCATCAACAACCTCCCGACCAAACACCGCGAGGGCGGCTTTCCAAGCTCGCGCCTTGGTCGTGGGTAACTCCAAAGACGCGACCGATGGAGCCGCACGACCGTGCGGCCCCGAAAGAGACTGCGGCAGCCCCGACAGTGCAGCCAGCTCGGAGCGACAGCAGCAGCAGCAGCAGCAGCAGCAGCCAGGGCGAATGGGAGGAAGACGCAAAGGACGAAGGCTACGACGACGGACCCGACACCGCGCCGTCTGCCACCGAGAGCATCCGCCAGTGCAAGCTTGACTACGCGTTTGCCCAGTCGTCCGAGACCAAGCACCATGCCCGCCTATTTGGGCTGTACGACCGCTTCCAGCGTTTCTCGCCCAAGACGGAGAAAGAGGCGTCAGCCATAGCCACAGCGGTCCAAAATGAGGCTGAGGTGCTGCATGGCAAGATTCTCAAGTGGCACAAACGCAGGCTTGAAGCCTTCCACCGGTTGAATGTGGCGCAGCAGAAGGGTACGCGGCACATGGAAGGCAAAGGAAAGAAGAGGTCAGGAATTTGATGGGTTGGTTGAAAAGGGAACAAGAGCAGGCCGAAGGAAAGACGAGGTTAGAAATGGATGGGTCGGTTCAAAAAGGAATAAGAGCAGGCGTCGTGGCAGAGGATTTGTGCGGCATGACCGAGACGGGTGCGATTCCAATGAGAGCTGCTATTCCGAGCCGGTGACATACATAGCCCGTGTCCTTGTTGGCAGGATGAAAAGACGGGTGTTGCTGCTCCTCCATCCCAATCCATCTGCTTGTGCCGCCTGCTCCAACACTCACCACTTGCAGCACCAACTTCCATGACCACGCCACGCCCTGTTGATGGAGTCTCTGCTGGAGGACCCCAATTTGCTACCACCGGGTGTTCCTCAACGCGTAGTGTGGGTCCATGGCCTCGCGCTCCTGCTGTCTCTTGTGCGCGGCGCAAAGAATCACCAGCAAGATGACGGCGATTGCGACGACGGCAAGGATGATGAAGCAGCAACAGTCGTCGTCGGCAGTGTCCCGCCAGTCTCTGGGGTTGTTGGCGTGTAGGCGCTCCACGCTGTTGAGTTCTTTGGCCATGTCATCCAGCTGACGTCGGACCTCAGCGGCGCGTTGAGTGAGCAGCTGGAAGTTGCGACCGACAGCAGTGTTGAGAGAAGGTGTGCCCCGACGGTACGCGTTTGTAGGGTCGAGAAGAGCCAGCAGGCTCGCCAAGCGCAGCATCGTCACCTGGTTGCGTTGCTGTGTGTTCGGGTGCTCGTGCTGCCGGACGTTGTAGATGGCCACGAGGTCGTGGGCCTCGGTCAGCAGCTGCCTCTGCTGCATGTTGCGAATGCGGAGGTCTGTGGCGAAGAATCGATTGTCAGCCAAGACGCAGCGGAATGTGGGACTTGTCCGTGTACACACCAGAGGTTGGAGGGGAAGAAGACATTGTTTTGACACGCTGCCGTCTGCAGATGATGGACTGAACGATGGATGGGCGGAGGCGGACTTTGAACAGGTGCAAGACAGGAGGATGGCGAAGCGCAATACCAGTCCGACTAACGGCCAGCTGCATGCGCACATGCCACGGCGGTCAAGACGAACATGAAGCCTTGAAAGGCGGGTGCCATGTCTGCTGGACCATCTTGCGGCATGCTTTGCATGCTTTGGCTTCCCGGGCTGACTGGCTGGCGATGCCATCTAGCTGCGTATCCGAACGTGCGGACCCGTATCACAGTGGTGGCCCATTCTGCTCTGGCGCTGGAGCATGAGGACGGCGGGCGTGCCTCGCTAGCGGCTCAAAGTGGGAGCAAACATGAGCTGCAGAGGTGAAACATGGTTGACGGAAGCAAGAAGGGCGGTGACGTTGGCAACGTGGCGGCGGCAACGTGAAGCGTGCGATGAGGATGGTGGTAGAGTCGAGGAGTCGGCCGGACTTGGTGTCGCCGGGCGTGGTGTTGATGTTTGCTGACTAACCCAATGTTTTCGGCGATTGTCCGTCCACAACACCAGACACGACGCGACGCGACGCGACGCAACAACATCATCATCCTGCAAATCCGCCGTCCCGACGAGTCCTCAACGACTCCCATCCCATACCTCCCTCGCTTGCCTTCCCGCCCGCTCGTCAAAGGAGCGTTTCCTGTCGCACCCGTCGCCAGCTAGCTATGCCGATGCCACATTCCCGACGCCACATCCTTTCACCTCGCCTTCATTGCCGACGACCGCGCAAAGCCAAGAGCAGCAGCAGTCTTGCACCATTCTGTCTTCCCGACCAAAGCGCGTAATGGTGCCCCTCGATCGACCCGACCCGACCCGACCCGGCCCCAAACCACCGTCCATCGCCTGCCGACCAAGTCCTCCAAAGGGCGTCACAACAACCACAACCCCTCAATGTATCACGACGGTCGACGAGGGGCGGCGATGGGTTGAAGGTCGAAAGCGTGGTGCTTCTGATGTCGCTGCGCCGCACTGCGCAGCAGTCTGGCATGCATGCGCGTTGCTTGTGTTGGTTCTTCGTTGACTGTCAAAACGTCAGAAGGCGACTTTGGGGGACAGCTGGGTCCGTCACGGCCACCTCGGCACCCATGAATCATTGTTGATTTTCATGACAAAGGCAATGTTTTGTGTACCGCACGGCTGGTGACGGTGATGCCAAGCAAGCAAGCAAGCAAGCAAGCAGCGACTTACCCACCATCGCGTGCCCAAGAAGCATGGCAAGCTTGTCCTCGGGGCCGTCGGCTATCCTACGGATCCCGTCACAGACGTTTCCCATCGACCCACGCCTCGCGCCATTCTTCACACGCAGCGTCGTGAACAAAAGCACCCAGGACCCAAACAACCATGTCACGTGGACCCCATCAAGTCTTAACCATCAAGAGGATTAGCGGCAAATCCCCCCGCAGTTCCAAGTCGCGTCAAACACAGCGACTTGTGCGCAACAGGCGCTCAACCAAGGCTGTGGAAGCCACTCGGCGCGTCTTTTGGGAATACCTGGCGAGACACACACACACACATGGAGAGAGAGAGAGAGGGATAGAGGTGGCGGGAAGGAGGCGCGCAGTCAAGGGACTGCCGCGCGTTGGCAATCTGCAGGCCACAAGACCCAGAGCGCGGCTGAAGGTCGTGGGATATGTGGGGCAGAAATGGGGGATTACCACTGGCTCGATTGGTGGTAGTGAGGGTTTGACGAAGACAAGGTCTCTTTGCTTTGTGCGAGTAGTAGTAGTAGTAGAAGCATCATGTCAGGTAGAAAATGGGGGCAAAATGCAAGTAAGAAATCAGACAACTTGCAGGCCACATGAGGCACCAAGACACTCACTCACTCCTTCATTTGCAAATTAGTGAAGCATACAACAGCGAGAACAACACAAAACCGTGGCTAATTGATTTGCCTTAACGAATGCAGGCGGCAGCAGAGCTTCGTGCGTGGGCCTTACCGTTAGCCGGCACTGCTTCTCGGAACATCTTGCAGCGCTTCACTCGAGCGGGATCCGGTAGATTGCGTCTTGACAATGGCCTCGACGCATCACCAGTTGAGCCATTTTTTTGTTGGAAGCGTGCCCGGGTGAGTTTGGGAGTAGACTAAAAGGCCGTCAGGTTTGAAAAGGCGTGGGATGGAAAAGGTTCCCGTGAGAGAATAGCAGTTTGAAGAGGAGCATAGGTACCAGGTAGAGGTCTGGTCGGGTCGGTCGGGCAGTGCGAGGATTGAATCGTCGTCGTTGGCAAGTTTTCACTCGGTGCGATTGTCCTGCTTTTTCGGATGGTAACGAGGTAGGTGGTTGTCGAGAGAAATCAGCGCCACTACTATAGAGGACGCAGGATACACGAGCCTTGCAAGTAACGAGCCCATATGCATGACAAGTTAGATTTAGCCGTCTGATGCTTCACGATATTAAAACTCGCCCAAATCGCAAGTGCGGCGCTTCTTGTGCATGTCCCTCCTCGAGAACCTTAGTCCGCTTGGTCTGCTGCACCTCCATGGTGCTGGTCTTGGGTTCCTCAATCTCCGCATCGTCAGCCTCGCGGTCTGAAGTGCACCTGAAGCCCTCGGGTCTGTTGGCCTCCTATGACCAATTTTCGCGCTTGGATAATCATTTGCGCTACTAAGGTGTGGTTTCGGGGTCCTATGTTACACTAGCTCGAGCAAATGACCAACGTCACTTGAAGGAAGCCCGAAAGGGAAATCACGTGAGTTGTTGAAAGAAAAGGGTGAGTAGTTGTTTGAGGGTGTTGATTAGGATTGAAGTTCGAAGCAAAGCACGAAGAGCAAAGTCTTCTCCGGCTTGAGTCTCTGGTAGCTATGAACAAGAACGGGGTGGTCCTTGTCAGGGGTAAGGGGGTGACGGTAGCAGCGAGGCGTCCGCCGAGCTGTATCTCTATTGGAGATGTCCGAACAAGGTCTCAAGACTACGTACAAAAAGTCTCAGCCAGATTAAACCGTCAGGGAGTACTGGTGAACTGTCGGATGCGAAGAAAAGGGGTAAAAAGGGTAATGACCCCGGGGCGAGCGCGACCAGAGGTCGTGGGGTCGCACCGTCGCACCCCAAAAGCGTCTGCGGTTCCAAGCTTCTGCGGAGTCGACGCGGCTTAATACAAGTACTCTGACTCAATAGAGGCGGCATTGAAGGGGAGGCAGCTCCTGAGTTCAACATAGGGGACTGTGACCAAGGGCGTCGACAACAAGCAGCGGCGGAGCCTTGCCCCTCAAACACCCCTTCGACAGCAGCGGCTGTGCGCCACGGGCGCAGCTGGCGCCATTTCTGCTGCGGGTCGGCGCGCGCGGCTTCGGCCTAGGCGGCTGCCCACTCAGCAGTGGCAGTGCTAGCGCCGTCAGGTTTAAAGGCGGTGCCGTTTGCCTGGTGGTGGTGGTGGTGGCGGCCGAGGACATGAGAGGTAGACAAGCGGAGAGGAAGTGGGTGTAACTGGTGCAAGATTTTGGGCAACGGCCGTAAAAAGGCGAATGGCAAGATTACGAGCCCTGCTTACCGTGAGTTGTACCAGATGAAGGGCGAATGTGATTGGCAGCCATGTACAGAGTATTCCAGCAGATGGGAGCGAGATGGGTGGAAAGACGGGCGGCGGTCTCGGAGGCATCCGGGCAGAGTGGCTGCGCTCCGTCTCTGCCTGGTTTGTGTACCTTTGCCATGGCTCTCCTCATGTGCTCGCGGTCGGCAACTTTCTGCACTCTGCTTCTTCCATCACTTGTTGACGCGCCTTCCCTTTTCTGTAATGGCGGCGTCTTGCGACGCTCGTGCGCATGCTGGGTTTCTCAAGGCTCTGATTGTTTGGCATCTACCAGTGCTTTCAGAGTGTGGTTGGAGTGAGGGTTCGGGCGCAGGAGCCGCGCGGTGTGCTGGGTTGGCGTCATCATTGACGGCTTGTGGTTTCTCTCGGAGGTCTTGGTCGGTCGGGGCCTTGCAACGTCACTGATCAGCACGAGTGGATGAGGAGGGAGTTTTATTTCTCTGGAAGATGTACAGGTCCATCGATGCAGGATGAGCGGCGAGATGAGTGGAAAGGCAGGCGATGACCTTGAGGGCATTCGTGCCGGGAGGAGGGAGTGGCGAGGTATGTGGGTCTTTGAATCACGCACTCCTCTGGCGCCTCGAGATGGATGCCGAACCAGCTGAGGCTGAGCGCATGTTGCAACCAAGGGACCGGCGTTGGCGAGGTCGAAACGTCTGCTAGGTAACAAACATGAAGGAACCTTGGAAGTCGAGTCGTCAGTTCGGTCGGCGGGTCGACGTCACCTAGGGACTGCTCGCCCCGGCTCGGCCCGGATCTTTTCCTCTCCACCACCTCCCAACCGAACAAACTCTCGTTCTTCCCCCAGTCTAGCCACCTCGAATGCACTGCAGATGCGAATCAATGCGCAAAACACCCACATCACGGGCGCGACGATGCCGTGCGAGGTGCTGCCGGTGTAGCCCAAGGCCCGCCAGCCTCATTCATCCAGGAATCCAAACGAGGACAAGCGAAGCCTGGAGCATGCAACGGTACTTGTCCAGAGCTGACTATCAGCCAGCAGCATGCCATGTTCCTCGTCCATCGTATCCTTACACGTTACTCCCATGCGCATCTCCTCAGGTACTCGATCAACCTGCGTCGCCCACCTTCTCGTCCCCATCTTGGCCCTCGCGCCGCAGCACCGCCGAAACCGCTCAAACACGTCCACACAAACCAAAGAGGTCTGGGGGGGGAAAAGCACGCCAAAATAACATGTATGCGGTGGACATAAAGGTAACTGGCTGGCAGGCACCAACTCCGTGGAGCTTGAGCGAGTTTTTGTGGGACCCCTCAGTCCTTTCAGACTGCAAGAGCTTGGCGCTTATCCTTGTTGGCAGTCTCCTAGTGTGAGAGCGAGCAGCACTCGGGCGGCGCATTGATCCGCGCGAGATCTTCAACATCATCTCAATACGTGTGCGAGCGGGCGGTCGGCAGCGCGAGGGTTCAAGCAACGCGTACGAGGGACAGACGGACGGACGGACAAGGGACAAAGGCGGCGGCGCGGACAAAGGCAGAGGCAAAAGGTGCGTGACGACGTCGACAGGCGTTTCCATTTGCATCCTACCTCCTGACACGGGAATCGACTCGAATTTCCTCGGGTTTGGGCTGCATCACCGCTGCCTCCGCCGCCGTGCCCTCGCAAAACAAGATTTCCGCGGCGGGGGAAAATTCAAATGTCTTCCACACCTACGACGTAACGAGATTTCCGATCCGACGGTGAAATACAAGCCAAGACACCCGCTCGCATTCAAGCGGCCGCCATCTTCCAACGGGGCTCCTGCGGGAAACGTGTGGCGTTGAGAGGGCTCTGCGCTGCGCTGCGCTGCGCTGCGCTGCTGATGAGCGTGATTTGAGCGAAGGAGCATGGTTTGATGCATCAGCTCTCCGTCTTTCGTCTGATGTACCTACACAAATAAAATCTATGTGTCAGTTCGAAAGTCGACTGCTTATTTCTTTCTTCACATCTCGAACCAAATTTTCTGATGCGCCCTTGCTACGACATAGCAAATTGCCCTCCTCCTCCTTCTTCTCCTAAGGAAAAATCCAGGTTGTAGTAAAAGTGGTTCTTTGTGATCCGCGAAACAGAATAAACAAGCATTTGCCTTCCTCAAGGTACTTACGTGATTACCGACGACCTCCTACTATGTCCTGTCTTGTCGACAGTCCTTGGCTGACCTTGATGCAAACAAATAGCGTTGCGCTCCCACTGCATCTTGTATTTACGCCACGCCACGCCATGCCACACCATGGCGCACCCACCTCATCTTCCCGGCTTTACCTATCACCGCACTACCCTACGACGCGGTTTCTCTAACCCTAAAGGATCTAGCTGGCTGACTGGCTGGCCAGCATGAGTCCACGCATGCCGGGTGCACACGGTGTCGCGGTGCTCTACCTACGTAGCTAGCCTGCCTAGAGCTAGTGGTGTATTAGCCCGTCCGGCGATCAGCAAAAGAGTGTGGGATGCTAGCAGAACGAACAGCTTAATGAGGAAGAGAAAGAGGGTTGGTTGTGCTGGTTCTAGGAATCAGAAGCAAGATTGGAGAGCTGCGAGGAAGGGGGTGGGATGGGGAAGGAGATAAAGAATTAAAAGAAAAGAAGAAAAGAAAGGAAATAAAGAAAGGAAAAAAAAAAGAGGAAAAAATGTAGCAAAAATTGGAGGGCCAAAGAAAAAGCATGCACTTACCTTGCCTCACCTCGCTTTCTTCACATTCTTCCCTAAGCAAACAACTCGCCTGATCAACGAGTTTGGAAGCGAAAGGAGAAGGAGAAGCGACAAAGTGGCGGTTTATATCATCTCTCGTCGACACACTTTCTCTCATCCATCAATACTGGCAACCCTTTTTGTCGACGACGACGACGACGACGATAATGATGATGATGGCTTCTCGGCCCGGCCTAGCCTACTATCAACCGCAATCATGCACCGCATCCACAGACCGAGGAGGAGGAGGAGGAGTCGTCAAGGCTGCCAGCAACATGCTGCATAGGTGGACACGGGTCCTGTCTTCATCCTTCCGCGCCTCGCCTCGCCTACCTAGCCTCGCCGCGGCACTGCTCCGTTTATGCGTTCGTCCGTCCATCCGTCCGTCATCGATAGTGTGTACTATGTTGCTGCGAGAGGCGTTAGAAGGGTGTCTGCATTTGCGGGGGGGGGGGGGGGGGGGGGGGGGGGGGAAAGGGGAACGTCACTTGATTTAACTCCATAAGATAAGAGACCGCTGGCATAGCTTTTGGCATTTTCTCTCTGGCAGGCGCCGGGCTGTTAGGTACACGTGGGCGAAGGTGGAGATGAGAAAGAAAAAAAAAAAAAAAAAGCAGTGGTAGTAGCAGCACCAGCAGCACGCCGGGCCTGACCGCCATCACAAGCAACTTTGCTTGTAATTAACGCATCTTTGGGGAAAACCTGCTGCCGCAGAGCAAAGCATTCAACGACCCGTCATGACCTCTGGTGGTCCAAGGCACCTGAAAATCCACGCGAGCTGCATCGTCCTCGTTCCATCCCCTCTCCCGTCCTCCAGCGCATGTCCCATGTTTCGTGTCGTCAAGGAGTCGAATGCCGGCAAGCAGCACTTTGATACGGCGGTTACTGCGCCTATAGCGGCTCAGTGGGCGGGGAGGACTTGACCTAAGTACCTAAAGGACCTGTCAAAATGCTAGAGGCAGGTCTAAGACATGAGGTCCTCGGCTTGGCGAGGGAGAGCGCCAGCAGTTGAGACTTGATTGATGTGTGTAGTTCCTAAATCTGTTCCGGGCCGGGCAGAGTACTGCATGGGTATAGTTGAGGGACGATGATGGGTCGGGCGACGATGTGTAAACTTTCATTGTCGATCGGGCATGGAATCCTCATCTGCAGCCCTCTCCTTCGCCGCCTTCTTTGATGTTGTGATGGCGACGGGACACAGATGGCGTGGATCCATGGGCAGCGTCGAGATCGGTCGGTCGGTCAGCATACGCCAGAGGTTGGAGGCGGCAATTCAGCCTGGCGTTCACCACCACAGGCCCCTCATCGTCCTTGTGCCATTTTCCGAGATCGTTGTTGTTTTCGTCCAGCCTCGAGTCTCTGACACGGTCAATTAAGCCGTCGGTGGGTCCACCTGCTTCGTTGCTCTTCGTAGTGTTGGGGGTTTGCGTGTCGTTTTTTGGCGTGCCGGGGCTTTCCTGACCCATGCCATCGACGGGTTCGCTTGCAGATTCTTTGGACTGTGAGGAAGCCCTGCGCTGGCGGAGCCGGCGTAGCTTCTCGAGCGCTCCAGCTTCATGTGAACCCGCGGATGAAGACAGATCGGCGGAGTTCTCCACTGTGGAGTTGTTCAACTGAGCAAGTGTCTGTTTCCAATCTGCGACCAGCTTTCCCGTTGCATCGTCCTTCTTGACCCAAGACGGCGTGTATACCTGGCCAGTGTGTTCATCTGGGCACCAGTCGACAAGGTAGTGACGTGCGCGTTCCTTGATGATCCTGTTGGCGGTGAAGTAGCCACCTCTGGCCTTGGTGCCGGCGCGTCTATCCCGCGCGTTCCACTCTTTGACCAGCGCCTTGGGCGCGTATTCCTTGGGCTCCCATGTTGGCAACCAATTACCCTCCCACTGCAACTGGTACTTGTCATCGGTTTCGTCGAGGATGCAGACCGCGGGCCATTTCTGCTCGCTTGAGGAGTTGGCGCGTTTGCGCTTGCGAGCCATGGCGGCGGTCGGGGTTGTGAACGGGTGGACGAGCGGACGAGCGGTGCGACGGTCGGTAATATCAGGATGAGGATGAAGATGGGGTTGTATATGGATCGTGTGTGGGGTGCGGGACAAGGAAATTTGGAGGACGCGACACGCGGGACGCGACGCGACGCGACGCGCCGGCCACCACAAACCAGGTACCTTGCAGTACACCTTGGCCATTCCCCTCGCCCTACGGCACATACTCTTCCATCGGATGCACGCACTCTCCCCCAGCTCTGAACCCGACTTCACTCACTCCTGGGCTATCTCTGCCGACAATTTGGCGAACAGCGCTCAACCTGAACCAAATTCCGGCTCAGTTCTGCCGCCAGGGTCTTGACCAATCTTTGACCATCGAGTGTGGGTGGTGTTGCGCTTCCATCCCCACCTTACCTTGCTGACAGAGACGAAGCAGTTCAATCACCCGCGCATCCTGGGTTCTGATCTCACTCTGCGCCGACGGCAGCACCCTCCACTAGACCGGCTGCTGGGCTGCCTTCGTCGTCTGCTTGCAGCGCCTCGCGCCGGACATTGCAACGCTGCATCTTGCAGACACACCTGATGGCTTGAATCCAGCTGAGGTGGCCTGCAATATATGCCTTGAGCTGACGCAAGACACAATACACTCGGGGTATGGCAATCCAACAAATTTCCGCCTATGGTGGCCTGGCCTGGCCTAGTGCAGAAGAGGCTGGTAGCGCCGATAAAGAAAGAGGAGGTGCCCACTGCTGCTCGCAAAGATTTGCATCGTCAACCGCGCCGAGTTTAGGGCTTGAGTGAGTGTCAAGAATGCCTAGCGGGTGCAGATTGGATGGATGGCTGGGGCCCATGACAAAGTTTTACTTAACGACTTACCTGGCTAGACAAGGCGAGCGAGTTTAAGAGCTTTTATATGTGGTCCAAGACGAATGAATCAACCGACAGGAAAGAGGTACAACGCGGCCAAGGCACAAGCCGTCAAGGCTGTTGGCAGTGCGGCAACACGGCCTTCCTATCTTCAGCGGCTTTGAGTTCATGCTTAGGTAGAGAGAACGCATAACATATTAAAGCTACATACCATCCTAAGCTAGCCGAGTGACCGTTTTAGCCTAACTTCTACCTTTCTCTAGCTCTCTCCACTCCTCATCACGGACCCATTCCTATTGCCCTCGCTCGACTGTAGCCCGCCTCCCTCCCGAAGCAAAACATGCGCAACTCCCGCCTAATGACCGACAGTCCGTCGTTCGCACCGCGGACCCTTTGCGCCACTGCACTATAATAGTCCTTTTTAGGCGCGGCAGTTCGGCTTAGCGGCGCCCATCACGAGCAGGTAGTATTAACAGGCCAATAATAATGATCAGGATGGCTAAGAGACGGTAGCAGGCGTTGGCGTTAGTGTTGGCGTCATCGTCATCGTCGGCTTCATCAATGCTATCGGGCACCTTGTTGCATGTCGGGTTAGTGCTAATGGTGGCTGCTCGGCGGGCTAGGAATCATCTAAGCCAGTATTTTTACGTGCTAGTCTTCTTAGCCATGGGCATGCCGCTACCGCTACCGCTGCTGCCGCCGCGGGGCGATGTGTTAGGTTATAGCGGTTGCATTTGCGGTGCTGCTGCGGGTAGACACCAGCCGGGACACGAAAAAGTTAGACTTAAAGCAGTCGCGCGACAACAGCACCACTAAGTCAACCTCTAAAGCATCACTCACTTCTTAGTATCTACCATTATAGAGACTGTTGCATTTTATAGATGGCGGTGGTAAGGTAGATGATGCGAATTAGATGACGACTCTAGTGCGTTACAGTTAAGGGTAGAGATGAGGGGGGATGAGGTAATAGAGATGATTATGGAGCTTAAGTTTAGGGGAAGGGGTAGTAAGGCGATGGACTACTAGCTAGCTAAGTGAGATAAGAAGTTAGGTAGGCGGAGTAGAGTAGGATCGGGTAGAGCGCGGCGGAGCGGGACGGCCTAGAGTAGGACTTAGTAACCTAGGCCTTCTTATAGTTATTTTTAGCGAATATGTCCTACCCTACACGCGCCTAAATAAGTTAAGTATCTTACCTTAAATTTTACTAATATATGTAGATTTAGTCCTACTACTACTTACTTTAATATATATAGCTACTAGATAGTCTATCTATATATAGAAAGGAGCTAAGAAGAATAGTATAGCTTTAACTTATCTAGTTTTCTTATCTAATTTATACCTAAGATTAATTCTACTAGCCTATAGAATCTTATAGTTAACCTATATTTTAGTATTCTAATTAAATATAGTTCTTACCTAATAATCTTTTACTAAGTCTATAAAGATAAAATATAATGTAAAATACTAATATTCTCCTTATTAATCTACTAAAAATATCTAGATACTTAGGTAGTATACTAGGAATTAGTTATAATATAGTAGGTATAGTAGTATTTATAGAGTAGTAGATATAGTTAAGGTAATAGTATAAGTAATAGTAAGGAAAGGAAGGCTTTATTAACTATAGTAGTATATTATAAGACTAGAAGAGAGGATAATAGAAGATAGATTATAATAATAGTTATAAATATACCTAGATAGAAGCTATTAAAATCTAGAGGCCTACTTACTTACTAGAGGCCTACTTACTTACTAGAGGCCTACTTACTTACTAGAGGCCTACTTACTTACTAGAGGCCTACTTACTTACTAGAGGCCTACTTACTTACTAGAGGCCTATAAGTAAGCCTAGGCTTAAGGTAATAAATATATTCTAATAACTATAGTAGGTAATACCTTCTATCTTAAGAAAGCTAATAAGAAGATAATAATAGTTATATACTATAAGGAAGTTATAATAAGTAATAGTAGCTATAGGATAGGGCTTAGTTACTAAGGTAGAAGTTATAATAAGTAGTAGAAGCTATAGGGTAAGAAGTAGTAGAGTAGTAGTAGAAGAAGGTAGGCTATAAGATAATAGTAATAGTAAGAATATAGTACTATATATAGCTAAGTTAGGTAGTAGAACTTATAAATAAATTAATAGAGGGTAAGGTATAGACTATCTAGAATAGCTATAGTTTAGAAGAGCTCTCTATTATTTAAATAAGGCTATAGTATAGGAAGTAGTATAAAGTAGTATAGTATATAACTTACTTAGGTTAAAGGATTAGATTAGACTAGAACTTCTATTACTTCTATTATACCTAGTATATAGGCTAGAAGCCTCTAAGGCCTATTATATATATAGCCTACCTAACTACTAACTAAATAGCGCCTACTATCCTCCTCTTAATATACTTAATATTAATATATCTCCTATAACCTATTTATAGTAGTACCTTAGCTACTCTAGAATTATATAGCCCCTACTACTAATAGCCTTATAGATAACTATATATAACTATAATAATAGTAAGAAGTAATAGTCTTACTCTTAATTTAGCCTCCTATCTTAGTACTTAAGCTATTAGTACTATATATAGCTTAGCTACTAATATTTATCTATTAAAGTACCCTTATACTTCTACTTTCTAGCTCTTAGAACTAATATATTTAACGCGCCCTTATATTCCTACCTTCTAGTTATTATACGTAGTTAATATACTCTAAGCTAGTAGTATTAAGATATATTTCTAGAATATAATCTTTATATATATAAGGTCTAAATAAATATAATATTATTAACTATAGCTACTAACTATAAATAATTAAGATGCTATATAGGTAGAAGAGTATCTATTAAGGATTATTAGAACTAAGAGCCTTATAAATCTAGGTAACCTAATAGCCTATATAGGTTATAATAGAAATAAATATATAAAGTCTATATCTAATACCTAGCCTTACTAGTATAGTACCTATCTTTCTACTTAAGCTATTATATACTAGTATAATATAGGCTACTAGAATATCTTAGAGAAAAGCTTAGTAATACTTTAGAATAGGGCGTTAGAGCTAGTAATAAGGTTATTAAGATTAAGGCTAAGTAATAAGGCTAAGTCTATAATAGTAGTAGTAGTTAGAGAGTTAGAAGAATTAAAAGAAGAGGAAGGAGAAAAAGGATAGAGAGAAGAAGAGGTAGAGTTTAATATACTACTACTACTACTACTACTACCTATAGATAGTAACTATTCTATAGTAGTTATTAAGTCTTAGGTATAGTTAGAACTATTAGAGTTAAATATTAGAGATAATAAGGCTAAGGTTATAAAAGAATTAAAAGAGAAAGAGTAAGAGAAAGTAGATAAGCTAGAGTTTCTTATTAAGCCCTAGGTAATAATACTACTAAAATTACTATTCTTAATATACCTATCTATAAAAACTTATTATTATTATTATTATCTATCTTTAATATTATACTAGCTAGATTATAGTATAGGCCTTTACTCTTATAGTATGCTTATAAGCTCTTCTACTTATAGTTATAGTTTATTATATAGTACTAATATTATTACGCGTTATACTTCTTACCTATACTAGAATAGGTACCTATTAGAGGTCTAGATATATATATATATATAGTATATTTACTTACTACTATATGTCTCTTTAGCTATATCTACCCTTTTAATACATCTATTTAGCTAATATTAAAGAACTTAAACTACTATATATTTCCCTTATTACTCTAAAGGAAAAGCTATTAGTTATTAATACTAATACCTAAATATATATCTATAGTACTATAAGATATACTACCTTATACCTAGCTACTATCTCTAGCCTTAGTTATTAGTATTATTATCTAACTTACTATCTTTATCTATCTATCCTAAGTTAATACTAAAAAGGAAAGACTTTAGATTAAAAAGAGACTACTAGATTAAGCTAGACTATATATTATACCTATTTACCTAACTATAATAGGAGAGAGTTACCTATTAGCCTAAAGAGCTAAGTAATACTTAAGTTATATCTATAGTAGCTTATACTTAGGGGCTTAGATAAAGTTAGGCTTAATCTTAGCTTATCTATATAGTTTATCTTAAACTAAATAATTCCTTAAGAGCTAAATAAAGAGAGAGGCTTTCTAAGTTAATATTAGTAGTAGAGCTTAGCTTATTAATATAGTTCTTCTTAGACTAATATAAGAAGAGACTATAGTAAGTAATAATAGACGCGTTAGCTTTATTATACTAAGATTATTTTCTTTACTATAGAAGCTCTATAGTTTTATAGTAGTAGTCTTTATATTAGTATTAGCTACTAGATAGTTACTTACTATAATAAATAATCTATAAGTATAGATAGTTATAGGGCTTAGTAATTAAGGGAGTAGTAATTATTAAGAAATATATTCTAGAGAGCCTATTACTTAAGAGACTAGTTACTATTATTAAAATATTAATTAAGTAAATATACTAAGGAAGTTAGTATTAAGGTATAGGTATAAGGTAGTATAGAGACCTTATTAATACCTACCTATTAACCCTTAATAGCCTACTACTAATTCTAATCCTAGCTATAAAAGTAAATATAAATACTCTAAAGTCTCTTCCTCCCTCTCTTCTATAGTCTACTAGACTACCTAATACCTATAGTAAGCTATAGTAAACTCTAAGTAGCCTATCTAAGAGTCTTTCTAGTATTAGAATATTCTATTATAGGTAGAGATCTAGTCTATAGTCTACTTTTCCCCTATCCTCCCTCTACTCTAGTTACTTTAAGATATATCTATATCTAAGTTAACCTTTAAGTAATATATATACTATACGCGTTTAAAAGTATTACTAGTTATTAGAGGCCTAAGAATAAGTCTAGACTTCTCTAGACTCTTCTAGACCTCTTCTATTATAAAGAACTTATTTCTATAGGTTCTTTAAGATTCTAGCCCTTACTCTAGATTATCTTATTACTAAGGCCTAGAATCTTCTAGTCTAGATTAATTAGAAATTATCTTCTATTAATAGAAGAACCTATTACTAATTATCTAGAGATAGAACTCTCTAGAATCTATAGGTTCTTCTATATAAATACCCTTAGGTAGCCTACTAGTTAGTTCTCTAAGGAAGTTCTCTTATAGTAAAGAATCTACTACATTCTCTACTATAAACTATCTACTATATAGTATATAATAAAGATATTACCTATCTTTATAGAATACTACTAATACTAGTACTCTTAAAGGTAAGCTAGTATTTATATTATAATAGATTATAGGTAATATAGGTATATTTTATCTTAGCTATAGCTAATTTAAAAGTATATTCTATTATAATAATAGTAGCTTTACTATAATTAATAGTATACTATCCTTCCTCTAATCTATACTTATTAGATTTAAATTTTCTAAATAGTAACTTAAAGTCTTTCTTATTATCTATTAGCTTAGTAGCTATATTTACTTATATAGTTAATTAGTTACGTTATACTTCTTTATTATATATATAATAGTACCTACCTATATTTATAGTATCTTTTAGAGCTAAAATTCTTTTAGTTTCTTTCTTTTCTATAATTCTTAGGTAATAGAGTCTATATTAATATTAAGTATTAACTATATTCTTTTATAGTATTTCTTCCCCCTATCTTACTTTTTAGCCTTATCTATATTTATACCTTTTATAGTACTACTACTAGGCCTATACTTTACGATCTAAAGAAGTTATATTCTATAGAATTAAGCTATAAAGGGTCTTTAGATAGGTATAGTAGGATAAATATATATACTTCCTTAAAATTATTTTTATATTATAATTAATAAACTACTAACCTATACTATCTACTCTACCTCTTATCTATATACTATTTATTTTTAATTAATTAATAATAATTAGTATTATTAGCGCCTTAAGATAAAAAAGAAGGGTTACTATTAATTATTATCTACTTAATATACCTATAACCTTTAGCTAGTTAGCTATATAAATAAGTAGTATTAACTTCTTAACTTTCTTACTACTACTACTAGTATCTACCTAGTAGTACTATTCTTAAAATCGCCTTTATAATAGTATCTAGTATGCTAATAGCTACTACCTAAATATACTTACTTACTCTATAAGTAGTTACTAGAGGATAGTAATAACTTTATAGTAGCTATCTACTTCTATAGTATATAGGTATGTTTCCTAGTTACTATATACTAAATAACTAAATAACTAACTAACTACTAGCTAGTAGATAGTACTACTACGCTTTAAATATAAGCATGAAGCCTTATACTCTATAAGCTTAAGTATATAAAAGCTATATATTAAAATATTTATTAAAGCCTATTTTTATACTATTTTATCTCTTATTAGATTTTAAGTATTTTAACTATTAATTAAGCTATTTCTAGTATAAATCTACTACTATTAAGCTATTAGTTCTATATACTCTTATTATATAACTAAAGGTAGAAAAGTCTCTAATAATTATATATAATATATAGCTAGAAGTAGTAGAGAATAGGGAATAAAGTCTATCTTAACCTTATATATAAAACTATAATACTATATATATATTATAAGCTCTAGTAGTAAACATGCCTATTATATTAAGTAAGAGAATATTATCTTTTTCTTATTAAGCTTCCTAGATCCCTCCTCTTCTATTAGTAATAATAATAAATATAATTTCTTAGATAACTAAGAAGATAGTAGCTAGTAGTACTACTAATATCTATTAAGTCTACTTTATACTTCTATCTTCTATATTACTACTATTATCTAGTTATATTCCCTACTCTCCCTCTATAGACTATATACTAATTATAAAATCTTACTAGCTTAGAGCTAGCTACTTATATACTAGCTTCCTATCCTCTATTATACTACTAAGTACTATCCTAGCTAGTAGTAGTAGTAGCTCTTCTTAGTAGTCTTCTATCTTTTCTATACTTAGGCTACCCTTATTACTACCTCCTCTTTAGTACTAGAGCTCTCTAAGGCTATCTCTAGTCTTTTTTATACTACTTAAGCTACTCTTATTACTACTCTCTCCTTCTTAGTACTATAGTAGTATTAGTAAAAGTAGAGCCTAGAACGCGTAATATTATTATCTTTAGATATATTACTTATTAGTAAGGAGTATCTACTAAGCCTCTAGATAAATAATACGCGTAGGAGTACTTAACTTAGCTATTTTTATTACTAATAGTAGAATGTAATAGGGTAAGTATCTAATATAGAGAGAGTAAGATAGGAGAAGAGGTACTAATATTAGAATTAGTCCTTATATTCTCTATATATAGTGCTATACTATTATATTAAGCTCTTATCTCTACTATTATATTATTATATCTCTCTTAAGTCTAAGCTTATTATATATAATATTACCTAGAGTATATATACTAGAATAGAAGTAGTATTTTATATCTTAGTCTAGGCCTTCTAAAGAAGAAAAATATTAGTAACTAGTACTACTCTTAAGCTTTCTCTTCCTATAATATAATAATATTACCCTTTTAACTAAGACTAGTTATTAGTCCCTATTCTAGTTATTATAAGCCTAAATAGATCTACTCTTAGGTTTCTATATTCCTCTATTACTAACTATATACTCTTATATTAGCCTTAGTAGTTCCTAATACTCTATAAAGTTAAATAGACTATACTATAACTACTTAGTAACTCTATCTAGCTCTTATTACTACTATCCTAGCTAATATTAAATATAGAAAAGAGGCCTTAATAGTCTACTAGTATAGGTATTTTTATAAAGAATATACCTACTACCTAAAGATATATATCCTAGATCTACTATAAATATATACTTAATTTAATATTTAGAATTATATTAAGAGCTTTAATAAGAGTTAGTAAAAAGCCTATATAGCTCTTTAAGGCCTATAAGAAGCTATAGAATATATAAAAGCTAGAGAATAAGCTTTAAATATATATTACTATTATCTATAGCTCTTTATAGCTACTTACTATCTACTTTAATAGAGGAAGAAGAAAAAGAAGATTATTCTTAAAAGCCTAGAGTATTATAGCCTACCTTCTAGATAATAGATATAGCCTACTCCCTAGATAATAGATATAGCCTAATATACTTTCTAATAAACTAACTTAGTAGAACTAATAGATAAACTAACTTAGTCTACCTAAGTAGTAAACTATCTAACTACCTAGGTATAAGCTATAATAACTAACTTATTATATAAGAGTTATCTAAAATAGTTACTACTCTAGATAAATCCTCTAACTATATATACTACTATAGATATATATATAGAGTAGTAGACTATAGTATAAGGCTAAAAGGTAGTTAGCCTTTAGATAAAGAAAATCCTATTATTAGATAATAAAGGTATATAAAAGGTAGTATAGCCTAGAGTAGATTAAGAAGTATTCTTAGAATTATATATAATTAAGTACTTCTTAGTAGATCTACTTTAGCTATACCCCCTACTTATAAGTTATTTTACTACTATATAATATAGAGTATATTCTAGTATAGAATTAGAAGGTTAGCTATAAAATTTAGATAAGATTAGATTAAGGCTATATTAAGATATTATAGTTTCTAACTATTTATATTCTTAGATAGATTCTATAGTTAAAGTATTAGGCTTAAAGTACTAATTCTCTACCTATATACTTACTTAGATTAGTACTTTAATCCTACTATTATAAGACTAGCTTACTATAACTAAGAGTCTTAATACCTAAAGGTCTAGAAATTTCCTAGTAGTTTATAGCCTATACCTAGTACTCTACTATAGATTATAGAGCTTAGGCTATATTAATTAAGTATATATAAATAGATCTAAGCTACTAACTTAAAGTATAGATACTAACTTCCTATCCTATCTATTATAAGTAATAATATTCTTCTTTAAATAAAATAAGAGCGCTATAAGACTAGTATAGCTAAAGGACTTAAATAGATAAAATACTTAAATCTTAATCTATTTATAGATAGAGTATATACTTATAGATAGTTATCTCTAGGCTCTTAAAGAGTATTAATTTATTATACTCTTATATATAACCCTATTAGCTCTTATCCTTTATGCTACTACTAAGCTTAACTAATATAGTATAGAATATATATTACTCTACTAGTTATACTATCTTAGTTATCTATTAATTTATTAGTAGTAGTAGATTTAGACTACTAGGATGTGCTATTTATTTATAGAGCATAGAAGAAGAAGAAGAAGAAGATAATAATAAGAGTACTAGGGTAGAGGAGTCTTAATAGTAAAAGAATAGGGGTAGTTATAGATGTAGTATAGCAGCGTAGTAAAAGCAGGGGTAGAGATGAAAATATACCTACGTATCTAGACAGCCATGGTTCCTTCTTTCCTACAAACACATAGCTATGAAGCCACGCCGCATTCACCTTGTATTAGACCCAGCTGTAAGGCTCTAGGAGAGCATGCGCCTCGGCTGATTCTATCGCGGGAGGGCAGGGTGTGTTAAAGGGAGAGACAGTGTGAGGTCAGCGGAGGAGCTCCGTCTGGTGCAGGAGGTGAAGCCAATCAAGAGGCGACTGTTTCCGATTAGGCAACTCACTTGGTGTTGAGTCCGCCGGTCACCTTGCTGTTGCTTTCTGAGCATTGTAGACGTAAGTTTTGGGTCGGAACTTTCATGTAGATCATGTAGATGATGTGGTGGCAGGACGTGGCGGTGGAGAAGGACCAGGCTCATTTTCCTGTCCCCGTCGTCTTGTCCAACGCGACGCCAAATGTCCATCCGCAGCGACAAGACAGGGGCGCCGCCTCAATGACAGGGCACAGCCACGCAACCACTAAAGATAGTCCTTTGGCGCAGCAGCGAGCTGCTCTCGGTATGATGGAAGCTGGTGGGTGGATGTTTGGTTGAGGAGGTGTAGCTGAAGGAGCGTCGATAATTCCCACCGGCGGGAATCCGACAGATTCTTGTCCACCCAACCGCTTCGCCACTACCAAACGCCCAACAATCTCCTTGCTCAACTCCACCCCTCATACTCGGACATTTGTCGCCGTTGGATTTTCGTCGCGCATCTGGCACCGCACGCATCATTGGCCCGACGAGCTTTTCCATCGCTGCCACCGTCTCCCATGTCCTGGTCTTCTGGATTGAACAAAAAGACGACGCATCCAAGTCAGCTCAAATGCTGACCTGGGGTATCCCAAGCTATTCCGTCGGATTTCAGGGTCGCGACGCGGAAACTGGTTGGAAAACTTGAGCGGGCAGCAGCAGTCGAGTTACCAGTGCGGATGACAATGCCACCATCATGTAGTCGGTGCCTGGTTACTTTACGCTTCGCGCAAAATCGGCGTCATCAGACAAATGTGATGGACTGAAGGGCTCATTGCCAGTGGTGGGTACCTAGGTTCAGCTTTCCCACAACCGCTACATCACCGCGCCGAAAGCTGTCTACGAAAATAAGACCTCGATGCTACTCCTCCCATCTTCATTGCTCCATCTCGCCGATTTCGACTTTCTGCAGCGATTCCTCCAAAGGCTATCCTTAATCTCAATCTTCCACCATGGACCGGCCACTCCCGCCGCAGTGAGTCGTCACGATTCTCTGCCAAACAATCGTAATAAGCAGTCGTTCAATCAGACAGTCCGGATGCCGCAGCCGAGGGAACCCAAGTCTCTCGACGGCTGGCGCAAAGCGAGCATGCAACCAGACTCCTCCATACTCCCACCAATTCCAAAACGAGTTACACTCGCTCATGTTCGTCCTCCTCGCCGACCATGTTCCCCATTTCCTCTTCAAGGCACAAGCTGACATTGACACTGGCAGACCGATTTGAATAGTCTATCCAGCACACATTTGCCGTTTCCATCTCCAAGCACACCTTCCCTCCACACGAAGGCGATTTCTTCACTCACTATCCCTCTGCAACCATACCACACAGCTCGCGAATTTGTAGTCAGACGTGTCTCGTTCGCCTCTCTTCCCATCCGATCTCGGCCCGCCGCCTTCAATCATAAACGCGAGGGGAAAAAAGCCCAAGGAACCTTGGGAAAGTCAGCTGGAATCTTGTGGTGTCGAAGCAACACTGAATGCGGTCCCCCATCAACCATACAGGGACACTGAGCCGCCATTACGAGTCTGGTCTTTATTTTTTTCCAACCGCCTCACTTGTTGAGAGACACCGTACACCTGAGACGGCTTCAGCATGGCCTCCGTCTAGGCTGCGTCATCTCAGACGGCAACCGACACTTGCCACAACACCACACTCGCCCTGCCAATAATTTCATTGCTTGTGAAAAAGATCAAAATTCTTCAACCATGTCTAACCTTACCACAATCAGTCACTCTGCCTGCGAGTGGCGGCCATGGCACCACCCTTCTGGTGGTACCGTTGAAAGCCTTGTTCAACTTCCATTCCCACGATGCTGCGCTTCTTGCTTAGCCATGGCAACAAAGATGAAAACTGAACATTCTCTCTGCTGGCCTTGGACGTCGTGTTGTGTACATGGCCTCCGTCTTCACATAAGCCTGAGTAGAGGACCAGTCGGCTGGTTAGCGCCGCCACAGGAGAGTGCTTGTCGGCACTTTCCTTTGAAGGTTGCAATTGGTTGGAAAGACTCCAGTCCAAAGAGGGTCCGTCCTTGATTATGCGATCGTCGACGTCGCTGTGTCCCATTGAAGATGAGGGAAGTGAGGTGACGGCGATGGATAATGGCGACAGTGACAGCAACGGCCGTGATCAAACAGCTCACAAATGAACAAAATGCAGTCACGGCGGGGCCCTGGACCTGACCAACCATGAAGTGATTCTCGCCGGTGGGAATTAAACTACCAATCAACCACCAACTTGAAGTCACCTATTGACTGACGTGCGGTTTACAGGCCCCTCCTCCTCTCCATCGATTACAAGACAGGTGAAAGACAGACTATGCGGCGGGTGAAATGCCAGAAGTAGAGAACGGGTATGCGCTAAGCAAGCGCCCTCATGTTTGCCCACCCCACTTGCCATGCTCTGTTGACCATCAACTGTGACGTGACTGCGCGCTCCTCGCATTTCGTATGCAAGGCGCGTAGAGATCGGTGGGAGCTGGTGGCAGGTCCTACATTCAAGAGTCAGAAAAACAAAAGGACCCGAGACCAGGAGCAAAGAGCAAGGAGCAAGAAGCAAGCGGGGTGAGAAGAATGGGGCACCATCATCATCATACCGCGGGCGTATCTTCAAACCAACGACCAACCATCCAACCCACGAATCGCCGACCGACGGCGCCAGTGGCACGAATCGCAAAGGCCAGCACAAACAGGACAACAAGCATGACCGTGATCCACCACGCCCAGTCCACTGCGGTGTTGTTGTTGTCATCGTCGAACGCCCGTCGCCGCCGCCGCCTCTGCCCCTCGACGGCATCTGGAGGATTGACATGTCGCTCGAGCTGGGCGAGAACCTCGGCGGCGCCTTTGGCGTGCTTTGCCACGCTGCGCGACATGGGCCCGCAGAGCGTCTGGACGTAGTAGGGGCCGGCGCGATGGCGGCTCCGCGGATCGTGCTGCGTCAGGATGCCGTGGATGCGCGGTATGTGGTTCTTGGGGTCCATGGTGCGCAGCTGTTGGTTCTGGCGGCGCCAGAATATCTCGACGATGGCGTGGGCTCGCGCCATGAGATGAGCAGGAGGCCCTGGTCCGGTGGCTGTGGCGGCGGAAGCGGCGAGATGCGGTGGCGGCGTCGGTTGTTGGGTCAAGGGTGTTGCCTGTCGGGGAGCCAAGTTGACGGCGCGGTCGTCGAGGGGGACGAGAGAGGAGGACGAGGACGAGGACGAGGACGAGGATGCCACAGCGTCTGTCATGTCTGCGGTGTAGTCAACAGAGTGAGGAGAGAGAGTTGCAGGGACTTTGCTAGAGGGAGGCAATGTAGGCAAGCAGCCCGTTGGCTATTATAATGAAGGGGCATTCAACAACATCTTTTTCTCTCTCTCTGTTCCACATGACTCCATGGCTTCTTCTCGTTTCCCCCCAGCAAACCTCTGCAAGTCCATCTTCTACTGTGATGTTGCTTGACTCTGGTCTTGCTTGCTTAGCTGTTTGTTTGCTTCGGTAAAGGTGCATGCAGAAGTACTCTAAAGTAGTCTTTTCGGTTCCCCGTCTCTCCCCGGCTGTGGATGGATAATCACCTGTAGAAGGGGCGCCCTGGCTAGTGTTTGGATCCATCGCAGGCTTGATCAGGAAAGAAGATGTGGGAAGGCAGGACAGAGCAGGACAGGACTTGGTAGGTAGATGGACAGCGTCTGGGAGCATTCTATTTGTCTGCGACGCCGCTACTCGCAATTTACTCGAATGGCCTGCCGCAGCCAAGAAACATAGTCAGGCATAAGGAGGGAACTGTCAGGCCCCGACTGGTTCGAATGTTCAAGACACGAGTGTGCAAGACAGACAGAATTGACATGGGCCGCCAAGATAGAAAAAAAAAAAAAAAAAAAAAAACCACCCATCAACCAACAAGACGTTGTCCCGTCCGGCGAACCCAAACCCCGTGGCGCATTTTTCTAAACACACTTGCCGCTGCTCTAATGTTCCAACTCGTCGAATGGCGTTGGACCGGTCAGAGCCAGCGCGCATGGTAGGCTGTAGCATCGGTTGAGCACGTCCAAGACACCGCAGCGATCCAGAGTGAGCGTCGGCGTGTCGAGCGTTTGCATTGCGGCGTCCAGTTCGAGGCCCGTCAGCTCCATCCGGTGCAAGTACGCGAGCACATGCGCCTCGAGGTGTTGCAGCCTGTCGCACAGGGACCTCAACTGCCACTCGATCGACAAGATGTCGGTGGGATCAATTCTGGCTGAGAAGTGCGCGACGAAGAGGTCATCGGCGGCGCCTGCGGCGGCTTGGTGCTGCTTCATTTGGGTTTGAACGCAATGGCGTATTGAAACCATGCGCTTGAGCTCCACTTCAACGGCTGTATCCAATGCGCGGACCGTCTTGATGATATTGCGGGCTTGTGTCTGTGCTGGTGATAGGATTTGTCTTCGAACCTCGCCTACCAAGGACGAGGTGCTCTCGATACATTGTGCCCAGGACTGCTGCTCATAGCAATCCACCTCCCAGGTCCTCTGCGCTGCGAGCCTCACCTGTCGTCAAAAGGTTAGCGGAGACGAAGAAAAAGGAAGCAGACAACTCACTCGCTCAGCGAGGTCTGCACACCACGTTGCTTCCATCTCGTGCAGCTGACCGAGGTGCTCCTGGAGCTTCCAGCCGTCAAATTCAGACTGCACCTCGTAGCTGGCGTTCAGGAGGCCTTGTCTCAGGTCGGTGACGCGGGACCCAATGCTGGCGAGGCCCTGCAGAAACAGAGAAAGCTGTTGAGCTTCAAGGGCTGGTTGCTGTGCGTTGACCACGATTGCGTCCGGACCACACATTGGAGGAGACAGGGTAGTATTCTCAATCGAATGTAGTTTGCCTCGAGTTGCGAGCACCACACCGTCCCGGAAGTTGGCACACAGGACTAAGCTGAAGGCGAGAATTGCAAACGCGCCAGCCCACTTCCACCATCTTCTTTCTGCTGGCTGCTGCGGCGGCGCCTGGGGCATGAGTGCTTCTTGTTGCTGCTGCTGCTGCTTGCAAACCGCTTGGGAAGATGTGTAGATGGTGATGTTTGTGGTGCCGCAAAATACCTTCGCCAGAAGTGCTCCAGTGACCAGACTGGCGACAACGACAACGACGCCAATGTCGGACCAATGCGCCATGGTGAGAATGTGGTCAGGAAGCTGCATGCTGGGCGAAATGGATGGAAAAGCGATGATGGGAAGGAGGACGAGGAGGCCCGTGGATTCAGCGAAGGTTCGACAAATGGAGAGGGAAAAGTGAAAGAGGACGGGGGAAGCTTGAGGTGATTGGAGAGGTAAAGATTCAAGAAAGCAAGAGAGGACCAAGACATCAAATATATCCAGCAGAAAGCTATCGAAAAAAGGCCCGATGAAGCAGAAAGAAGGCGAGGAATGTCAAGTCCTTCCCTCTACCTCTGTGCCTCCATGTATTCCCACGCATCTTGTTTGGCCCGTTTGTATTGTTCCAACTCGCAGTCTCCAGCGGCATGTTGATAAAGAAGAGAATCGTCGTCGGGAACGGAGCGCGATGGAGAGCCAAAGTGCAGGTCTGTAGTGGAAAGTAAGGAGGAGGAGGAAGAGAAGGAGGATGAGGCAACGGAAGGTTCATTGGGAGGACTTGGAGGACGAGAAGAATCCAAGTCGTCGCTAGATTGAGGACAGGAAGCATCTTCGGCATCGGGCGCCGACTCATACACTGTAACAATGGGCGACAAGCTGCATGGCTTCGACGAGGACGGGGGGGCAATCGACGACACGACCGTCGCCGTAGAGCGAGAGCGAGCTCTGATGTACGAGTCCAGCGCGTGGCCGAGAAGCAGCAACGCATGCCCGTCGACACAATGGTGGTCCAAGAGACGCAGCAGCAAGAAGACGCGCTGCCGATCAGGCGGAGTCCACCAGTGAGTCCACGAGAAGCCGAGCGCGGAAACCCACTGGAAGGGCGTCACTGGCTGTCGAAGCGGCGGGTTGGCATCGCCGTCCCAGGTAGGATCCAGGAACCATCTGTATGTACGCACGCACAGTCAGAAGTGTCGAGCAGCAAGAGGAACAATTGAAGCCTTGACCTTTGAGTCCACCGCGGCCAGCCGAGGGCAGCGCCTGGCAGGCGGCCGCCCAAATCATACACTACAGCGCTGTGCAGCTTGTCGGCAATGACTTTGTTCAAACGCCGGCTGCCCGTATACACCAAGAGTTCCTTCTGCAGCTCCTTGAGCTCTGTCATTGGAATGCCGGCGGCGGCTGTGGACCACTGGTAGCGGGCGGCGTAGATGCGGAAAAGGCGCCAGTCGGATGGGGTCCATCGCATGCGCTCGCCCTCGAGGATTTGTCGGCCTGTCCTGCCTCTCCACAGCTGTGAAGGAGCTTCAAGTCAGTCCGTTTGCCATCCATTATTGGGAACATAGGAATCGGGGCAACGACTAACGGTTGAAATGGCACATGTGGTGGGCGAAGGCGGCCGCTCGACATTTGGCTTCGGGGTCCTGGGCCGCAGAGTGTACGAGTGGCCGGCACTGTTGTTCATTGCACTGTGTGGTGACGGCGGAGTGGAGGGTGGAGGCGACGGAAGTCAAGTGGTGACATGGAAAAGGATGGATCAGCAAGCTCATGTCTCAGCCTGCGTCTTCCTCCTGTCCTTCTTCATGTTGCCCGTGCATTATTTCATCCTTTCTCTCCCCGTACTCGCCGAGAGCTGCAGCGACCTGCAGCAGAATGTGCTTCCATGTGTGAATGAGCCTCGTCTTGTCTGCGTCTCTGGGCAGCGCAACGTGAATGGGGTCGCCGACCGCGTCGGAAAGCCTGACTATGTCGTAACGAGGGTTAGGGTCTGGGCAGAGAAAGAGAGATATGTAGAGAGTCGAGTGTGCTCACCGTGTTCAATGTCGACGTCGGGCGCGTCATCGGCGACGTGGAGCCGGAGCAAGATTTCTTGAGGCCCTCGGAGGCCCAGCTTGACCGGGTATGGGTAGACGTGGTCGTCCTCCGTCTGAGGAGGCATTTGCACAATCGGCTCGACTTGCAATTGCAGGCTTCTGACACGCGAGGCCAGCGTCTGAAGCTGATCGCTTGCCGTGGCCTGGCTGGCCAGGAAAGCTTCCAGCGCGCCGAGTTCGACCTCTCCATCGTCGCTGACACTGGGAGAGCTGGAAAAGGACATGATTGAATCCATGGGATGGGATGGGATGAGTGTGCGGGTCGAGGTGATGGCGATGTTGGATTGGATTGGATTGGATTGGATTGGAGCAAACAAACATTTCTTCAAAGGTGCGCATGCGGTGGTGTAACAATAACAAAACGTGACCTAGCCGCTCCTTGCTTGGATTAAACTTCGACACTGAGTAACGCACCACCACCACCACCACTACCAAGAAGAAAATCAAAGCCAAGGAAACCATTTTCTCTCTCTCGCAAATCAGGCCACAAACAACCCCAAAACCAACTCAAGAATTTCAATTTGGCACCTCTCTCCGCCGCCTGTCAGACAATCTGGTCTCTCTCTCCGTCTTCCTTCGCTTCAACAGGCCCTTCAGAGGATCAGGTTCCCCAAGATGTCGGCAACCTCGTCAATCTTCTTCCAGTCTCGCCTGCTCTTCTTGGACTTTGCCTGGGCGTTGGACTTTGCCTGGGCGTTGGACTTTGCCTGAGCGATTGCCGTCAGGATGAGAACACAGTTGCGCATGGTGTTCTCAAGCTTGTCCTGGCCCTTGGCCTCCTTGGAGTCCTCGATGAGCGGCGCGGCATCCGACTTCTTCTTTTCCTTCGAGTTCCTTTCCTTCTGCTTCTCCTTCCTGACGACGGCGAGTTTGTTGCGGCTCCGGGTCGCACGGATCCTGGGGCTGGGGCTACGCCCGGCGTTGCGTCCTCCAGCGGCGACCTCGTGGGACTCTTTGTACGCCTCCTCATCCGAGGCCCAGTCGGAATCGGAATCGGTCTCCACAAACTCGTCTTCGGTGCTGCTGCTCGAGTCGCTGCTGTAGTCCTCGTCGCAGTCCGCGTTGGGCTGTTGTTCCTTTAGTGAAAATGCAGCTCCTCAATGGCCGATTTGGATCAACTTACCCCGAAGCGAATGAACTTATGGGAGTAACAATACTTGGTGCCCGCCTGGGCGTGCTTGGAGCACCTCCTCGATCCATCCTTGATGAAACTCTTGCAGAGTCTGTCGGCCATGGTTGTGTGTTGTGAATTGGGGTTGGAACGACGGGGATCGAGTGGCCTGCAAATGTGGCATACAAGGTGGAATGACAAGACGGCCTGGCCTTTATATCGGATGGGTCTGGAGACCTTCTCTCCTCAGCACTCGGACCATTTCCGGTTTGCAATCTCTTTGCTCCCCGCTCCCCGCTCCCCGCTCCCCCAGAGACATGTCTCTCAAGTCGGCAAACACGGGGAGCCCCTGAGGTTCTGGCTCGGGACGGACCATCTCTTTGCAGCCTCTAAAGTCGGCGAACACGGGGAGCCCATTAGATTCTGGCTCGAGATGGACCATCTCTCTGCAGTCTCTTTAAATGCTTGCTCTTCCTCTTAACAAATTCATTGACTCCATCTCTCCTTCCCCTGCCCTCATCATCACCGTCAACATCAATCATGACCGTCCAGTGTCAAGGCACCACCAAAGCTGGCCACCGCTGCGGCAACCACCTCAAGGCCGGAATCCTCTGCCACTTGCACAAGAGTCAGGTACCGGTGAACAACGACAAAAGCGTCATTTCTATCACCACCCAGCCGGAAACCAGCAATGTCGAAATCCAGCAAGTCGAAGACAGCGGAAACGGCGCCAAGGGTGTCCATGACGACGAGAGCGGCTCGCCTCGCTTGAAGGAGACGAAGAAAGAGGAGGCCAAGAAGCACCAACGCAACACCAAGGAGAGCCACGCCGGCAGTGACGTCGAAAGCGCATCAACCCGCTCAGAGAAGCCAAACAAGTCGCACGGCAAGTCCTCGCAACGCAGCAGCGCCACCATCGCCACCACCACGAACAACCACCACGACCGGCCCAATTCTTTCTTCTCCTCTGCCAACCAGAAGCGCCAGTATGTTCCCACCGTCTACGAAGTGCTCGACGACATGAGCCGCCTCACCAAGTGCCTCAACGCGATGCGCAAGAAACGCGTGCCTACCGACAATACGCCGCTGCAAAGCCTGTTCATCTCTACTTGTGGCTCGTTGGAGATGCTGAGACACGTCATGATTGACGTGTTCGGCGAGAACGACGAGGAGGAGTAGCAGGGAGAAGAAATGGACGGCGAAGCCTTTGGGTTCTCCATGGATCATTGCAACTAGTGCTGAGATTGGACACATTTTGTATTGGACACATGTTCTTTGGCTTCTTTTTTGCTTTCTCTCTTTTTTTTTTTTTTTTTTTTTTTTGGATCTTCCGCGACGACAAGTTTTTTCTGATGGAATTTGGAGAATGATGCGAGCATAATCTAAACGCAAAATTCAAAGTACACTTTATCCCCAGACATATTGCGGTGCATGATGAAAATGAGAGCGACCACAAGGGATTGGAATGTAGTGGCTCCAGCAGAGTGTCTGCATCGTACGTACCAATCCGTCTGCGGATCCAATGAATGCTCTGATCCGTACAATTATCATGTATGCATATGCGTGCTCAGCGTCTCTGTGCGCACTGCTGCTGCTTGGACGGACCATTGCCTTGCTCTTGCAATCCTCGCCGGGTCGGTGCTCCGATGATGGCCAAGTCGTGTGCATGTGCGCGTTTCTACACCCCGTCTCTCCCCGTCTCTCCCCGTTTCCCCGTCTCAGCCGCACATCCAGTACATATGTGCAGCACCTTGCCTGTCCTCTCCTTCCGGGTCATCTCTTTGGTCTGTCTCCTCAGGCTGCTCGACTGTTGTTGTCGTTGAAAGCATATGCGCTGTCATCGACCTTCCAACGCCTGAATCTTCCATCATGTCCAAAATCATGGCGTATTCACCCAAGAACGCCCTCCACATGGTACGTACGCCGTCTGGCTCCTGGCTGGCGGGGCCCTCCGTCGACTGGTATTGGCACGATGGACCGGACTGATGCAAAAGAACTAACGAACGACAGGTCTGGCGCGGCACGCTGGGGTTGCACATCCTGATGGCCACAAGGCCCATGAGCTGGACCGACGACGACAGCAGGTTGTTTCTGGTCTTCGCGGCGCGCCACAAGTGGACGGCCGACGCGACGACGACGGCCGAGAGCAAAGGCGTCAAGCACCTGCAGCAGGAGCTGCTGGTCTACACGTGCAACTCGGCGCTCAACACGGCCATACAGCACACACTCGTTGAAGCCGTCAAGTGAGTCCCCTCGATTCCTCTCTGCTGGCTAGCTGACATGCAAACGCGCCGCCAAACAGAGACTTGCTCCGACATGTGCAGGAAATGTCGGTGCCAAACCTGTTCGAGTGGCCCGTTTGGACGCGCCGCTGGTTCCTGGATCCAGCGTGGGACGGTACCACGGCGCCGCCGCCGCAGCAGCAGCAGCAGCTTGTCCAAAGCGCGCCGAGCCTCAGTGTCACGCTCCACAATTCGACGGACCGCAACGCCACGGGAAGACAGGTCAACCCGATGGATGTTTGGGAGTTGCTCGAGGAACAGGAGCAGCAAATGCTTTTCGAGGCGGCTTTGGAAAGAGCGAGCATTTTGAGGGCTTCGCCGCGGGCCAATCGGTTGGGAGAGCCCATCTTGAGGATCACGTACGAGTAGCTCGCTTGGGTGGGGTCGCTGTCATGGCATGGCGGTCGGTCGGGTTGCAGCGTTGTTTGATGCCCTGAGGCTCACATCCATGTACGGTACACAAAAGTCGACCCAGTAGCGCTGTGCAGTCATGGCGGTTAAATTTCCATTCAAAAATTAATCCCACATCACCCCATATTTGATCCTGTGTAACGGGCAATAAAGAGAAAGGCACATTCACGCTGGCTGGCCGTGAAGCAGCACCAGCTGGGAATTGTCGTTGTTGAGGACGTGGTAGTGGTGGTGGTGGTGGTGGTGGATCCATTGAGTAAAGAAACGATCGTTGCAGATGATGACCCCAAGTGGAAGAGACGAGACGATAAACTGAAGAAACGCCAATAAGCGTTGCAGAGATTGACCCAGTCGCCCTGCAAAATTTGGTTTTGGTGCGACGCCAGGTACTACTACTTCTGTTGTGCAGCCCGCCGGTGGCTGGCAGATCCGCGACGACTGCACGACGTTATTGAAATCGAGACTGGATCAATAGCCGCAGGTCGACCGAAACTCGTTCGACTATTAGTCGTCGCCGGAAGTGACCAGCTGGAGATGATGATGGCATGGCGGGCAGGGCAAGGCGTTCATGTTGCGGCGGCGGGAAACTCGACAAGACTTGCCGTATCGAGGTTGGACCGTTGACCACTACGTACCGTAGTAGTACAAATCTTCTGTTGGATGACCACCACCGTAGTAGTACAAATCTCCTGTTGGATGGTGCCAACCATGTCCGCAGCTGGATGGAGATGCATGCATATGATGCCGGTCGGTCACTGCCGGGAGCCGACGACGACCATGATGCTGTGGTCCCTCCATGTCTGGTGCAAACGGCTGCATGTTCAGAAACCACGGTCCGCGACGGTTGTACGTATGATGTAGTGCACAAATTTCTTGATTCCGTTCGACATCACGGCCTGTATGTGGCATGCAAGTTGAGAGATGCTGCAATCCAACCCCCCCCCCCCCCCCCCCCCCCCCTGTCCTCACCTACATATTGCTCCGCTCCATGTCGCCTTTGAGGCTTTCGACGCGGGCCACGGCTACTGCCCACATGGCGATTGCATGGGTGGCGTCCTTTGCCTGAGCAGCTACTTCGCAGCTCAAGCCGTCGATTGTGCTCAGCAAGGCTTGAATCGGCGGGCCAGCCTCTGCCACGCTGGTCTGGGCAAAATCCGGCACGCGCTGGCGCAAAGAGCCCGGCAAGCGGCCCCAGAGGCGCGTTTGAGCGTCAATGGCAGCCATCATGTCCTGCTCCAGGGCTTGGGCGGCTGCTTGGGCCTCTCGCACGTCCTGCCGCGCCTGGGCCTGTCGGCGCTCCTCTGCGTTCATCTGCCTTACCCGTCTTGTTACCATTTCCTTCTTTCTTGTACAGCGGGGGAGATATACGCACTTGGTTCAGGTGCACCAGTTCGTGGCACTTGGCGGGGTCCCAGCATCGTCTGTCCCATTGCTGCACTACCCGCGGAACCCAACGGCCCTGGCCGTCAACCACTCCCACCTCGGGGAGCTTGAAGAATTCGAGTTCTTCGAGCAGGCGATTGAGAAGATCTTGCTGCAGGAGCTCTTTGACGTTCCAGGGATAGACGTCGCTCTCGTCGTGGATGTTGAAGATCCGAAACAGGTCCGCACAGCCGCAGGCGGGCACGTCGGCAGAGAAATTGGCTCGGGCCATCCAGCGCCATATCTCGGCCATGGCCACTGGGGACGCCGACCATGGAAACGGCGAGTCTGAGAGCTCGGCCGCGGTCGATATGCCCAGGAAATACTGTTTCACATTGTCAGTATCAGAGAGAATCGTGCCCGGGTGGGAGGCGTAGCTTGCCTGGCTTTTGGAGCATTGCTCGCGAATATTGCGCTGGTTCTGCTGGGACTGGGACTGGGACTGGGACTGGGCCATGGAAAGTGTCGGTCGCTCTTCGTGTATGTAGATGGATGGCTGACGGAGGGTGGACGCGTGACGGGAGGAGGGAAAAGGCGTGTGCCGGAGAGTCGAACAGTCGAACCCCTGACTTGGTATGTCGTCCTCAACACCACGTCAAACATGATGATCCAGTTCCCCTTTTGCCGCTCCGCGAGCTGGCTCCGGCTGGCCGATGCCTGCCTGCTGTGTCTGTCTGCAGTACTACAAAAACGGCGACTGTCACCCGTACGACGACGGCATCCATCAACCACAGCATCAAGCACAACATCATCCAGCCAGGAATGCATGGCCAAAATGGGCTCCTCTCCAAGGACCTGGAAAAAGGCTCGAACAGCGGTATGTATGTAATCAATCAAGTCGCCACAATCGCTGACCTGACATTCGATAGTGCGATGAATGCCGCCGCCGCAAGGTCCGCTGCCGCGAACGTCGCGATTCGTGTGACAATTGCCAAAAGCTCGGGCTGGAGTGCACGTACGATGGCGTCACCAGAAGGTCGCTCTCTGCCCCCCCTCCACGGGCATGTTTTGCTGCGCGAAGCGACGGACATGTCGTCATGAGCCGCGCCCGTTACACGGCCTTGATGAAGACAATGAACGAGCTTCGTGCGGCTGCTGCTGTTGGCCCTCGTCCCGAGGACTTTGCTACGTCCGAAAGTCCAGAAGATGTGCAGCAGTTCGACAAGCTCGTCCTCCTCGACACCACCACGCCATTGGGAAAAGCACCTGCCACCGTTCACGACTTTGCGAGGTCCGCTTCGTCCAAGATCGGCCATGTGGGCGAGGTTGGCGGGAATTCGTGCAAAGATTCGTTCGACTCAACGACGGACATGGCGGCCCTGTTCAATCCAGCAGACACAACAGACATGCCATCCAACGGAATGGACCTGGCTGGCTTTTTCAGGTCAATGGATTCATCCAGCCTGACGACGCATGCTGCGGCCTCTTCCGACGTTGCAACGGAGCAATCATCCAAAGCTTCTTCCGACATGACTGGCATGACGGAAAATTACCATTCCATGTCGGCGACCGCTTGCCCCAGCAGCGCGTCAGACACAAATACCGCTGTTGGTTCATCTAGCGAGGCTCCTTCTTGTGACATGACCGACGTGATGATGGAGGCTTTCAACTCCATGGACGCGACCGCCTCGTTGAGCAACTTGAACAATGCAGATGTTGCTTCATCCAACGCGGGAAAAGAGCCATCGTCCGAGACCTCATTCGACTTTGCGGACACGATGGCGTTCCTGGATTCCATGGACGAGACGGCTTGGTCGGAACTATTGGGCACCATGGGCACGATGGACATGGACCAGGTCTTCGTTTGATTCGGCGGTGCCGACTCGTGAGGGTGCAGTTTGCATGTCGAATCCGAGGGGAGATTGGCTTTGTGATACATGCGAGAGGTAGCCAGAAATGCAGGATCCCGTTGTTTTGTTGTTGCAAATTTGCAGGGTTGGCCGGTGGTGGAGCGGGAACGTCGCTGGTCCTTTGTCCTACCTACAATTCCGTCTTCGTCGAGCAGCGGGTTCGAAAGACTTTTTTCTTCTTGAGACAGTCAGCAACGCAGGATCCCGTTGTTCTTGCGTTGCGCATTTGCAGTTTTCTTTGTTTGCCAGGTCAGCGGTGGAGCGGGAACGTCGCTGGCCCTTTGTCCTACTTACAATTCCGTTTTCGTCGAGCACCGGATTCGAACGATTCTCTTGTTCTTCCACACCCCAAGACCTTCACGATCACAATAATAATGGCGCCCTCCGGATCAGACGGGCATGCCTCGTCTGCTTCTTGTCCCTGTTCTCCTCTTTCTCCGGCCCCAGCACCTCAACATTCACCTCCTCCGCGGGCCCTTTCGTGGCCTCTCCAACAACAGACCAATATGCGAACACGTCGACGCCAGTATTCCTCGAGCCCTTCCCCAGCTCCGGCGGAAAGAGGTAGCGAGCATGAAAGAAGCGACAGCACCTACGACCCGGCTGCCGATGCGTCATCATCAGCGCACTCGTCCGAGGATGGTGCATGGAGCACCACCAGCAGTGGTATGTCGTGCAAATATCAATTCCAGAAGCAATTGTTGATGGCGATAGACCGACGACGCCGGCAAATGTACATTGATGAGTGGGTCCTCGACGCAGAGTCGGCAACATCGTCGTCGTCCGACGACACGACCAGCACCGAGCGGCCGCCACGGCGCAATCCGTCGTGGGCGAGCCTGGATGAATGGCCGAGCTTTGCCGTGGCCATGATTCTGTGCCTGATGGCGGCGCTGTGGTGCTCATGGGCCTGCAGGCGTTGTCGCAACACGGCGAGCACCGCCACCACCGCCACCGCCACCTCCACCGCCACACCGGCCACGATTTCGACAGTGACCACAACAACCACCGAGATCGTGGCATTCACGCCGCCTCTACCCGACTTCACGCCCGGCGATTTCCAATGGCTGCACCCGTCGCCGTGGGCCGTCTTCTTCCCGTCCGCGGCGTCCGCGGCTCCCACTGGGCGAGCAACCTTCGAAAACCCCAAAAAGTGCCGTGCCGCGCTGCGCAGCCGCGCGCGCGACCTCAAGCGCATGTGGCATCCGGATGAGCTGCCGCGCGCACGCCACCGCGCCACCGACATGTTTGCCGCCTGGCAGCGCGATGTCGTGTACAAGAAGATCGGCGACTTGGCGGATGCGGCCATGGTGGACTGTGGGGAGGAGGACGAGGAAAAAGAAGGAGGAGCAGAGCAGGGACAAGAACAAGGCGGGGACGAACAAAACGAGGACGACGCAATCGACGACATCAATGCCAGGATTTTCCGCAAGGCCGCGGCCAGGGCGCACCATATGCGCGAGAACGAGGGCAACTACGCCGAAGCGCGGGCGTTTGAGGGCGTGGGTGAGAAACTGAAGCAGAGCATGGAGCAGAAGGAGAGGAACAAGAAAGAGGAGACTGTGCGTAGGGAATGGAGAAAGACGACAGTAGAGACCGAGGAGGAGGAGAAGTGGCAAGAGGACAAGATGCCCAGGGAAAAGGAACAGGCAGAGAAGCGGTCATGGCGGAATATCTTCATATCTTGGTAGTAAACAGGTACAAAGGTGTACATACCCACGTACGCACACACTCACTGACTCCCCTCGCATTGGACAACCTTGAAATTCTGACCACCTCCTACTGCTGCTGCTGGCCCTTCGCCGCCTCGTCCATCACCATGTCCAACGCAGCAGTGAACCAGTCGCTTGGCTTTCCCTCTTGCCCCCGCCGGGCGTTTCTTTTTTCCCATTCGGCCATGGCCGCGACGAGAGCTGTCCCACGCCAAACGCACGCCCTCCGCCTGTGGGCTTCCATATGCTCCAACGAGGTGGCGAATGCGTCTCCGAGCGGCGGTCGGGCGCCCATGGGAATGGGATCAACGGGAACGACTTGGATCGCGCTGATGGTGCTGAATTGGAGAGAAGGCCTTGGAAGGCTGATAGAAATGGGAGCGACTTGGACCGCGCTGATGGTGCTGAATTGCAGCGGCGGCGGGTATGGAGCTGGAGCGGCGGGACTCGCGGCCGACTGGTTGCTGTTGGAGGGGATGAAGATGTATCGATTGGCTGGTAGGTGGTTGTTGTTGTCGGCAGCACCAGGCGATGGGGTCGTGGTATTGCTGCTGCGGTGGCTACGACGATGTTTGCTGGTGGTGGAGGAGTAGGAGGAGGAGGAGGCAGTTTTGTCTTTGCTCGACTTTGTAGGGTTCGTCACGACTTTGTAGGGTTTCTCGCGCGGCATGTTTTTTCTTCTCTTGGTGTATCGACGCTGGGAATCCTCAGAAGAAAGGAGATTCGACGTGTGCATGAAGCAATGAATCGGGAGAAGCGGGCAGAAGCTGGCAGCTGCAAATGCACTGCACCGTTGTGTAACGAGCATGCTCCGAGCGGCCGCGTTTGTGTGGATGTTCCCACAGCTGCAACTCTCTTCTCATTGTCTCCCCGGCACTCGCGCCAGAATGTCGGCAAATCTCGTCTACAACAAAGTCAGAAAGGAGCGGGATGAGGCCCAGGCATGTCCATGACTTCTCGTGTTCAACGAGCTTGATGCTGACTTGGAAACAGGCGGCCAACCGAAGGAAAGAGGAGACGATCACGACACTCCAGGTAAGCCGGGACATGGATTCAGCGCTCACGATCAAGAGGCTAATGATGCGTGACATGGAGACGAGGAACGATGAGCTCAGAAGATGGCACAATGGCTTCATGATCGCGTTGGCAGCTTTCATCCTGCTTGCAGCCGTCTTCTACGGCTACATCTGGCTTCGAAATGACCCACCGGCGTCATCCAAAACCGCTCACGACAGCAACGCGATATGGGTCAAGGATCGCCTGTTTGCAAACCGCACCAGTCCCGAGCGCAACGTACCGGCACTCGAGGCCGCCAGCGCCATGGGCTGCTTGGAACAGGTGGCGGCGACGTTTCAGTCGGCCGAGTGGATTGAAGACATGAAGTCGGTCGAGGCCCAGCTGGTGAATCCGGGAAACCGCTACGATATGGCGCAGTTGGTTCGCGATGTGGTGGAGCAAGCCAACGGCGCCGTGCTCGCGCAGGGCCGCACAATGGACCTCTGGAAGACCCTCAGCGCCTATGTCTTGTTGTTGGCTGAGGAGCTGACGGTAAAGGGGGATGGCAGGGCGCGGAAAATCATGAAGGCCTGCTACAAATTTGTCACCGAAGCCACTGTGGAGCTTGGCCAGCATGTCGAGTACGACGTGATGAGGTCGACCGAGGTATTTTGTCCTTGTCCGCCGTCTGTTTCCCTTTTGCTAACCACAATGTGTCCGTGGAGGAAATGTCCAAGAGCCTCAAGGCCATCAAAGAGGTGACATGGCGCGAGTCTTTTGTGCTTCGGCAGCAAATAGCGAGTAAGGCGGCCATCGTGGACAGGACAACCGCAGGATGGTGGGAGCGGTATCTGCCATGGAATTGGGACGCCGAAGAGTTTATTGAGAGCCGCTCGGTGCGGTTGAACGGGATTCTCAAAGCCGCCGAAGCTCTCACGGGCCACCAGTGCATTGCCACCAGCAGCCTCGGGGCGCACGACAAGTACCAGCGCGCGCTGCTTCACGAGCTGCTGTCGTCGCTGGTCTTGATGCAGGCCGCTGGCGAAGGCGACGACGACGCGACGACCGCCTTGTGGAAGCTCGCCGATATCAAATTTGCCCTGGACCGCTACACCATCAGCGAGGACGTGGTGCGCAACACGCCGCCGTGGATCCGCGACAGCTGCTTGGGCATGATGATGGCGTTCAACGGGCGCGGCGGGAGGGAATGAGGGAGGCGAGGAGGAGAAGGGTGGTGGTGGCACGGAGAAGGAGGAGATGGAGGAGAAGGTGGAGGAGATGGAGGAGGAGAGAGAGGACAGGATTGACGAAAGCCCTCTTGTGATTTTTCGGCGATGGTTCGGTGATTGCTTCCGATGGATTTCTTCGTGGTGATGTGTTTTGGTGTTGGTGTTCCTGTCGTTCGGTTGTTGTCGGGTTGAATTTTCGCGTTCGCGTCGCGTCTGTGGGACCCGGACGCGAACCCCAGTCAACCTCTCCTCTCGCCTCCATTCCATCTCCACTCGACCCACCTCCATTCCATGCTTGTCCCACAAATCTCTCGCTCTGCTTGCTCCCAATCCGATGTCTTTCGAAATCGCCCACGAAGCCATCATGCGCCTGCGCACCCTCCTCACGCTCAAACGCCGCCGAATCACCCTCCTCCAGGCGAATTTGACCGATTGCAGTCACCAAATCGCCATGCTCAACGACAAGGTCGCTGAGCTTAAGGCGGCGCTTGAGACCAAGGCGGCCGCCTTAGAGACGCACCGGCGCAACGCGAGCGAAAAAGATGACAAGGCTCAGCAGAGATGGGATGACATGTATCGCGCGTGGGACGAAATGAAGAATCGGCAGTTTCAGTACACCGAGGTCATCAGCTGGCTAATAGACCATGGTGCGCATACAGCAACGGACGAGAGCTTGCCGACTTGGCTCAAAGAGCGCCTGGACGCGTGGGGCATAACAATTGATCTAGTAGAGACCAGCCAGTATTAGAGGGAGGGAAGGGGCAAAAGGACGCAAATGGCCGTCGTCCAGGTCCTTCCTTGCCCGAGAGAGCACCTTTCGGACTTGACGACGAGGTCGCGGTACGCGGTCGCGGCGGCCGCCGCCGCCGCTGTAGTGAGTGAGTGAGTGAGTGGCGGGGCTGAAGTAGGCGGTCCATGGTGGGCTCCCTGTCGGAGGTGCTGGCGAGAGCGAGACGACGGAATAATAGAGCGTGAGGATTGAGCAAACGGGCACGGGAGCGGGAACCAATGATGCCATCAGTAATTCCGCACCGCACGGCTCTTGCCAGACATCTACATGTACATCAACTACGTTACTGACTGCGCCGAGTGATTGACGCGGACGCGAGCTCTTCTCCCTCCTCCCGGCACCACCACCGCCGCTGCCGGCTGAAGACGCATCATCACACATCTGAGATGCGCCAAAAGCTATGTGGACAAGATGGTGGCAGCCAGGCGCAACATGGTCGACGCCGCGCGGCGTCAATAGAGGGGTGGTGACAGCGCTGACTGCACGGGACGTGTTAGCATGCGCTGGCTTGGTTCTGCGTCTTCGCCTTCTACGTCTTCTTCCTCTTCACTTGGGCCTGCAATGCTATCCTTGCTGCCCGTCAAATCAAGCCCCTCGCATTACCCTATCAAAGTACGCAGAATAGCAGCAGAGGTGTTGTATCCTCTACAAGGTCGGAGGAGCTTCAGTAGTTGTCTTTCGCACCGCAGCCGCCGGCGGGCGAGGAAATCGACAACCAAGTCGGGCGACAAACACGAGAGGAGCTTTGTGGTACCAAGTGCAGGCCAAGCGTCAACGGAAGTTGGTAGGCAGTGCGCTCGCTGATCAATTGACTCTGCTTGCATCCAGGGGACTGATGCCTTTGAGCAGTGCGTGTGGCATGAAGCGTAGTTGAGCAGCACACGCAATGCAAGCCATCCGTGGCGGAAGGTTGGTGCAGATGGATGTGCCTTGCGTTGATGAACATCAGCCATTTGCCGCTGGTCCAGTTCCCACCGGCGGGGATCACAGACATCACTGGTAGCAGTCCATCCTCCCATTCTCACGTTCCACCCACTCAGCCAACAACCAACCCTCATCTTCATCATCAACGACCCGTCGAGGCATCGATCCATCCTCAGCAATGGCTCCACCAACCCGCACGTCGGTATCGGGCATCATCACCTTGCACACCGTCTATGATGAATATGCGACCATTGAGGAAACATGCACCGTCGGCGGCTCGGGCGGCTCTGACGCTTCCACCAGCACGCACGGCGTGAGTGAGCGTCCATCCAGCTTCCCTCCCACTTCTGTTGCTCGCTCCAGCACCAGGAGGCACTGACTCAATGCGCATATGCGCGTGCAGTGTTGACCGCCGCTCTTCGCCGCCACCAGCCGTCGTCGATAAAGACGACGGCGGCTCAAGCCACACACGTCAGCGCCTCTCCTCTCGTCCTTCCATTATGTAAGAAAAGCGCCGCCCACTGGACCAAAAGACTGCTGCTGATAGGGTAGGCCGGTCTACTCCGCCAGCCTCTGTCCCCAGCGAGGGCTCGCTGAGCCTGACATCTGAAGAGGACGACAACGACGACGACGACGACGACGAGGAGGAGACATTTTCCATGAGCGGCTGGTCTGATGAGGAAGGAGGAGGAGGGAGAAGATAATGAGCTCAACCCATCTAGCGATGGCGCGTAAGATAACCACTGCCATTCTTGCTGCAGTCCATTGCGCATCTGCTAACAGCGCGCGTCTGCCTTGAAGCACGGATGACGACGACAATAACAACGACGAAGACGAGCCCGACTCATCGAAGCCAAGGCAAGTCGAGTTCCCTTCCACAATGCTGCTGCTTGCTTGCTTGCTTGCTTGTCTGACAGCGCTTGTGCGCATCCAGTCCTGGACGCCGCCCCTCTACTCTTCCCTCGAAGAAGCGCCTCCGAGCATCTTTGAAAGACATTTCTAGCTTAACAACACCACCTGCGGCGGCAGAAGCAGGAAAAGCAGTATGATTCGAATTTATCAGGGGCCGGAGTCGCGGAAGACATTGCCGTTTGATCGGGTGTGGCGGGTGGGATTACTACATGTAGGGGGTTTTGTGATTGCCAAAATATTTGCAAGTTGCGCGTGGCCGCTGGTGCTCACCCACACAAAGAGCATCCGTGGATTGAGAAATATGACAAGGACGATTGATTTGATTTGGCTACTTGGTTGTTGCAAGTACTGATAGCTCAGTTTGTGCACATGACGCCTGGGGTCGAAGAGGAAGGGAGCCGCGGCACGCACGTATGAATGTGGGGGAAGCCTACCTATGTACCTCTTCATATGGACACAAGTACTACTTCCCTTCCTCTTCCTCCCGTTCCATGGACAGGCCCAACTACCGTCTCCTACCAACGGTCGGCGAGGGTGCTCCATTCTCTGCGTCGGGTCGGTCGAGTCTTCGTACTTCTATCTGGTCCTTTGACACTGCTCGTCGTGGAAGTAACGAGAGCAAAAAACAATCTTCACCTAACAAAATCATCCAACGCAATCACCATGAGAGGCTCAACTCGACTGCTGACCCAGCTGGAAAGCCAGGGTTTGCGTCGGAGAAGGTGTCGGGAGGTCAGCGATTCTCGGCGCGCCATCAAGACTAACGTACCGTACCGCCCGCACCACCACAGGTCGCGCCCCTTGCCTTTCGCCAGCGACGAGCAAAGCAATGCTAGATCCTTGAGCAGACGCGGCACGGGCTTGAGGAGTCTATGTCGACCTCTGTGTAAAGCCCCCCCAGACGCATGTCATTGTTGTCCTTTCCGCTCTTCTTGGCTTGACCGGGCCTTTTTGTTTGTCCCGCCATGCACCATCACCACCTGTACCATCAGAGGCAGCAAGAGGCCGGGGCAACGCCGCAGAGTGTGGAAACGAGGACGCTGAGGCGCCGAGGCGGTGCGGAACGGGTGGGTAATGGTCATCGCTCCATTCAAAACGGCGAAACGCGAGAGACTTGGACAGTACATCATGGTGCGTTTTTGATTTGCGTTGGGACTAGCGAGGCCGTCGACACCAACTAGGAAGCAGAGGAGTTGAGGTGTGTCGTTTCCAAGTCCAAGTGCTGATGATGGCGGGTGCTGTGAAGGAGACGGGGAACTTCTTGCAAACATCTTCGCTTGGGACAGGGCTGCGTTGCTTTGGGTGTAAATCTGGCTTGACATGGCGCTGTTAGCATCAATGCCTGTACACAGAGTTGGTGACGTATTTCTATGGACTTCCTTGTAGAGCGCGGCAGTCGAATTTCTTCATGTTGTGCCGCTCGGAGATGTTGTTGTCGAAGCCTCTCAGCACTTGCACCGCCCGTGCACCGCTCCTCGGATCTCAGTGGCGAGATCTTGCTTAAAGGATCAAGGGTTCGCATCGACAGCAGCACGGCAGCCCACCATGTTGAGTCACAAGATGGTGGGAGCCAGGCGCGGCAATGTGTGGGGGCGCGGGGCAAAGAGAATGAAGCAGCGAGTCGGACAGGTTTCGGTGGCGCTGCTGGCGCTCAAGAGCGTCAAAAACAGTGCTGAAAAAGTGTATGCCTTGGAGCAATGAGAGAGAAAATTGTATTATCTGGTGTGTGTGTGTGCAATGGCAGGTTAGGTTGGTGCATCCATTGTCATGCGTCGAGCGGTGGAGGCGGAGGCGGAGGCGGAGGCGGATGCGGGGACAGCCCAGAGTCATGTACCTATCCTGAAAGGGGATGGTGTGCCAAGCCTCAGCTAGGCTGCCCATCAGGGCACGCAGAGGTAAAATGGAAGGTCTCCCGAGGCCCAATGAGGCGCTGGAAGTGGAGGCCAGAACACCGCGCGCCGCCATCGCCATCGCCATCGCCGTCGCCGCCAGTCCGCTCCCGCCGCCCCTCAGTTCCGTCTTGTTCTTCCCATCCTCCTCCTTCTCGTCCTACTGCATCTGGTGATTCTGCGGCCCCGAGCACGCCAGCTCGCCGTTTGTTACTTTTCTTTCCCCCTTCATGGGAGGGGGCTGCAAGAAACAACGGGGCCGTCTTTGCTGACAATGTGGCGGGGAATTCGTAGATGCCATGATCCTCTGGTCCCCGCCGTCTGTCTTGGGTCGTCGCATCTCCACCAAATATAGAGAGCAATGTGGATGGTGGGGGATAACACCAGACGCATCTTGACCGACACAACCTCGCGCGAATGCCTTGATTGCCTTGGTTTGCACCTCAGGTGGTGGTGGGTGGACCAAGGATGCGACGTTTGAAGTTGGTTGCTGCAATTGAGGATGGATGGATGCCCGATTCGGCAATCAGCTTTGCAACTTCAAACGTCGCAACACGGGGGCCAAAGGTCCATGCGCGACGTCGCCAGTCTGGGCCGCAGTGACTTGAAGCAACTGGAAGCCATCATCTTGGCCTAACTTCAGAATCTTCAATGAAAAGCGACCGCGTCGAATTATTTGGGAAGGGAGGTTCAGAAATTTGGCCGTGCATCTGCAGATAATACACCGTCATGTAAGCGGCCCGACCCGACATGGAGCTTTCACACGGTCGACGGCGCGCCCGGCGAGTAGCTGCATACACGTGATCGATGCTCACCTCAGTACATAAGGTACCTACGAAATGGCTTTTAAGATCTTCCACCTTGACACCGCGAAATCCTCCGACCCACTCGGAAAGCACGCATGGCCCATTCCCGTACCAGATGAGCGACAATGACCGGGCATGACGGCGGCTTTATCAAGAAAGACCTTTGGCGCGCAGGACTCTGGGAAGGAAGTCTCATCAGGAGTATTACAAGATGTTGGGGATTGGAGCAGCAAGTTGCAAAAAGCGCCGGTGGGTGGGATGCGACGCGACTTTTCCCGTGTTCCCACCGGCGGGGGCGGAGGGCCGTCTGGGTACGCGGGGGAACATGGAAAGGGAACCTTGTCAAAGTTGATTCAACTCAACAAGGACGGACTACTACGTTGGGCGTCAGCGAAGGCGTGCAGGGTCGTGTCTCGCATGTCAGAATGATCGAGTGCAACAATGTCGGCCTCGGCAATGATATGGCAGGCTATGGCTCTTCTGGCACATACATCAAGTCCGCGGCTCAATGCTGCTGTTCATTGCCCTGTCTCGTCTCCCACCGCGCTCAGCTCATTCACCTGTATTCGCGGTAGAGAAGGAAACGCGTCCCACCGGAAGTCTCATCATAACCAGCAGCCGAGCAATCAAATTGCTGGAGTGGCCTCGCACTAGGCGTGTTCAAACAAGAGATTGAGCGAAAGCTAATGGACGCGAGAAGGGCAATGGATGAGGTGTCGTGCTGAGGTGGGAGGGATGAGGTTTGGGGGTGTGAGTAAAAACTAACGCTTTAAGGCAGGTTGATCGCCGCCCTCGAACGCCGCCGTCTTGTCCCCCTTAGTAGGTACCTAGCGGCCGTGTGAGCACCTGCGTTTTGCATCGCAGCCCAGGCTCGATGTGATTCAAGGCTGGTGTTGAGAACATGCCGAGATTGGAGCAAAATTGAAGCGACCGAGGGTCCTTCCTTGCCTGCGCGACCGCGATGTGAGAGGGGCCAGGCAGTTCATGTTGTTTCCGCCGCGGTCTTCCATGTTCAGTTCGCTGATCTGCGAGACGGCAACATGGCGTCAAAATCTGCGCGACCTGAATCAGGTCTCCCCCGGCCGTCGCTCACCAGTCACCACTGCCCGCCGCGGCTCTCAGGCGTCACGCCATTCTACATGACCTACATGTAGGTACTGGCCGCGATTCTACCTACCTGCTGAGGTGGCCCTGGCCGGGCGTCGCTCCACGGCAGGCTCACCTTAGGTCGTTTCCCATCGGCGGGCAGGCGTCAGGCCACTCCCGGTCCAGAGACACATCAGCTGAGGGCGCGCTTCCCCCGAGTCTTCCTTCCGTTTGTTGCGAGACCAAATCTGCGCGATTGGAATCTTGCTCACTCCTACCTGCCGGTGCCGGTGCTGGTAACGGTGCCGCGGCTCTTAGCTCAGGCGTCAGACCATTTGATTCCAGAGCTAGGGCAGCTAAGGGTTGCTACTACCTGGTACGGTATAAGGAAGACCTCAACATGACGTCAACTGCGCGAATCTTCTAGTTCCATTCCTCAAATGACTCCGGGCATGTCACCGTTAACCGGTTCTTCCAGAATAGGCGTCAGGCCACTCTAGACTCACCTCAGCTAGGAAGGGCGCTCTTCCCCCACGTCTTTAAGGGTATGTGATGTGTCGGGTGCTTCATCCCTGCGTCTTCCTTCCGTCTGCTGGCTGCGAGACTAAATCTGCGCGAATCTTACTCACTCCCATCTGTACCGTACCTGCCAGTGCCGTGGCTGCCAGGCTTCAAAGTCAGACCATTCTAGAAATGCATGACTCACTGGCCGGTACCTACCTGACCTGACCTGAGGGCGCGCTTTCCCGCATCGCCCTCGCCGCAAGGACTTAAGTTGACCTTGCAAGGTCCATGTCCCAAGATACATCCAATGCATCCCTCTCCGCCGCCTCTCCGCCGCCTCTCCAAGCTTCCCGTCGCCTTCTACTTCTCGACCTTGAGCTTCACCAGCTTCGTTTTCTTTCTCCGTCCTCCTCCGCCTTTCTCATCCTTGAGCTTCGCCAGCTTAATCCTGTCGTCTCCACAACTTTCCCAGCTTCGTCATCGGGTTTGCTGCCAGAGATGTACGCCTACCTCAAGACTCCTTCCCTAAAGCAATTCACTGACCAACCCATCTCAACAGACTGCCAGTGCTGCGGCCGAAGTACGGCCCGGTTCGAAGCGGCTTCTCTGGCGGCACTCCCCACGACGCGTCGACTTTGGACTCACCAACATGCCACATCAGCCATCTTCTTCGCCCGTTGAGCTGACAGCACACAGACTTCGCTCTCTCTCCTCTCTCCGCCCTCGCACTCATCTTCTCATCGGGTCTGTTGTTGGAGAAGTTCGCCTCCCTCCCTTATACTCTGCTCAATCCGCCAATGTCTCTGCAGGCTGCGAGTGCTGCGTTCGACGTATGATCCCGCTCAAGGCTTCTCTAGCAGCTCTCTGCGCGACCGTCAGCCTTTGGCCAACCAACAATCCTCAGGTATCTCTCTTTTCCACTCATTCAGCTGACTAGACGCAGACGCCACACTCGCCCTTAGCTTCTATCCTTCCCAATCTTTGGGCAAGTCCCAGCAAGACAAATCGACTACGACCGACTAACAGTACACATCAGGTATGTTCCACTCTTCCAGCTAATCGTGCGCAGACTCCACTCACGCCTGTTCCAACAGTCACCGTGGCCGACCATCGTTTTCCTCTCGCCAGCAATCAAATGATTTTCTGACCAGGTATCTTTTCTCCCATCTCCAACTCATCCGTTGCTTACTGCGATCAGGCCAAACTGATCTCTTGTCGCTGCCGTCCTTCTTGTTGCTGACGTCTTGGACATAACGCCAGGTAGGCTGTTCATTCTTGCTTCATCTGCCTCAAAACTGACTGCCTGCAGACTCTGCCCATCACTCGGTGCCGCCGGCTTTGCGCAGTCGTCTCCCACGTCATCGTCCTCGCGATCCTCCTTGCCGCCGCCACGCTTGACGTCCTCTCTCTTTCGCTTCCTCGGACACAATCTCTCTCTCCCTTTTTTCTTTTTCCAACTCGCACACGGATCGCTTGTTGGGTCTCACCGCTCATCACTCTCAACTCAGGCACGGCATTCTTCTTCTCTTGGTTTGTCCACTATCCCTCTTATCCCTTGTACTTCTCAAGCTAACTTTTTACAGGTTCTTCCACCGTCACCATCACCCTTCTCGACGTTCAGCTTCATTCATGCCGTGCATTCTCCCTTCTGCCGCTGCGTCAGTTGCTTCGCCATACTCCTCTTTTCGGTCAGTCCTGGCCCTAAGCTCGGCCAACCCTCCCGAAAATTTCGACCGAGACACGGCTGTTGCTCGATCCAGAGTAAACTGCCAGAGGTGTAAGCATCCCTCGCACTCTCCCCCTCAAGACCACTGTACGCAGCTGATCAAGTACGCAGGCTACGAGTGCTGCGTTCGTAGTCCGGGCCCGCTCAAGGCGCCTCTGAAACCACTTTGCGCGATCGACCAAGACCTTTCGAACAACGCCGTCATCCCTTCATCCCCACGGTTCTCAGTTCTCGTTGCTCTTGTCACCTCAAACTTCGGGTACGCTCTCCCTGTCTACTCCACCTTATCTTTTACTCATTACTCTCATAGTCCTTGGCTTCAGCCCCATTCTTGCCATTACACTCCGCCTGTCCCTTACTACTCTTATCACGTCAGCTTCAGGTATGCTCCCCTTATCCGCTCTACCTTGTCCTTCACTCATTACTCTTATGATCCTCAGCTTCGGCCCTGTGGCGTTCCGCCTGCCCCTCGATGCTTGGCTAGAGTGCACTGTCAGAGGTGCAAGCTTCCCTCGCACTCTCCCCCTCAAGACCACTGTTTGCAGCTGATCAAGTACGCAGGCTACGAGTGCTGCGTTCGTAGTCCGGTCCCGCTCAAGGCCTCTCTAACATCACTCTGCGCATCGACCCCCGAGTACATCCTGAACAACACCATCATCCTTGAATCTCCGGTTCCGCCTGCCCTTCGATGCCTAGCTAGAGTGCACTGTCAGAGGTGTAAGCTTCCCTCGCACACTCCCCCTCAAGACCACTGTTCGCAGCTGATCAAGTACGCAGGCTACGAGTGCTGCGTTCGTAGTCCGGTCCCGCTCAAGGCCTCTCTGACATCACTCTGCGCATCGACCCCCGAGGACATCATGAACAACACCATCATCCTCTAATATCCGGTTCTCAATTCTTGTTGTCAAGGTGTAAGCTTCCCTCGCACTCTCCCCCTCAAAACTAATGCACTCAGCTAATCAAGCACACAGCCTGCGAGTGCTGCTTTCGCAGTCCGGGCCCGCTCAAGGCCTTTGACATCACTCTGCGCGATCGACCCACCAATACGTCCCGAACAATGCCGTTGATTCTCGGCTCTCCGGCTTTCAACTCCTGTCACGTCGCTCAAGTTGGCGGCCATCAAAGTCACCCCCTTCTTGCCTGTGGTTGTAACCATCACTGACAATTCTCCAACTTGCAGTTTCGTGCCCATTCCCCCAGAAGGCGGGCAGCCTGCTCGCTTCTTTCGTCTCATAATCCGAGTGAGCAGTTTTTGACCATCCTGCACAAAGGCTGTCCAACTAACCTCTTTCCTGTTGCAGCCCAATTTGACTTGACCATGGGCAGGCCCTCATCTGACTTGTCTTTCCTGGGTTCGCTTGCATCACATTCCAGCCTTTTGGTTAAGTCCAAGCAACTCCAGTGACATTTCGTAGGTGTTCAACTGCTTATGACCGTGCTCCAGGCCCCAGTTTGATACATCCATTTATCTGTCGCTGGCTTCACGTCGCATTCTGAACTTTGGTACATCTAACCATCCCCAGTCTTCTGCCGCTGCCCGTCTGACTGAAGCGACTGAAAGCAGGCCTTCATTCGACTCCTTCGCCACGCTGTCTCGGCTTCAAAATTCGCGCACCATGATTCCGACAGCCTGACTGCCTTCTCGCAAACCTTGACTCAAATCTCCTGCTGACTTCCATGTCAGTGTTCATTGTCTTCTCCTTTCGCCCGCTGACTTTTTGCTACAGAAATGGTCGGACCCCACTCCAGACGTACCAATGATGGCCTGTCGACCTTCCTTCTTTTTACTACCCTCGCTTCTGCCGTCGGACGAATGAAAATGGTACGAAGTCTCGCATCACCCACTACATGGTTTAACCCCCTCGATCGACTGACCGAAAGCAGATTTCTGCACATTTCCGCCTGGACTGTCCTCAGCAGCTTTTACTTCCACCGTAATCTACTACGTCTTGTCTCCAACTACTCGCTGTCACCTTTACCGCGTTTGCGCTACCGCATAATCAGCCGTCAAGGTACACTCTTATTCCACCTCTATTTCCGTTGTCTCAACTGACCGATCGATCTCTTTTTAGCCCTTGCACCCAAAGACCTGAAATGGTCTACCATCAAATCTGGCTCTTCTTCCTCAAGCCGCCACAGCAAAGCTACAGCAAAGCTACGTCCGACCACCTCACAAGGTCTCGTACCCAGCCTCATCGACCATCTTTTCACTTCGACGTGTTTCAGCACGAAAGCAGCCACTACACGAACGTCATAGACCGGCGTCTTCTCACACGATACATGCCGTCAAATTCACGCTCGCCGGCCCTGTCCCTTTGCGGCGCAACAGCCATGTTGTCGTGGTAATGGTCAGAGTCAAAACGTTCGCAGTGAGGGATCGCCTGGAGAGCTCATGGCCGACTGCTCTGGCGCTGCTGCTGCTGCGGTGGTCTCCTCGTACCTCCCTCGTTGCGCTATTTCTCTGAACGCCAAGGTAAGCTTCCGACGCCCTCAACAAAGATGATGACGACGAAGTGTCTTTATTCCTTGACGACATCATAAGCCTCGCCAACAGGGCAACTGACGCGCAAACTCTTAGCACGGCCAACGCATGCACTCACCACAAGTGATGCCAGTGCAGCGCGATGCTGCCATCACTGACTCCGCCTTGAACGAAGTAGACAAGCTGGTCCGCTCGCTGATCCATCCCGAGAATTTCAGCCTGATGGCTTCAGTTCTGCCGGTCCCGACGTACAAGCTGCCCGAGATGTCTAATGGGCGGAACACTGATCCGGCCAGGGTCTGTTACCGTCCAAGAAGTTTCCAGCTTCTGACGGTAACAAAACGATGAGCTGACTTTCCCTCCTTTTCCCGCTTTTCTCCTCTCGAACTTTCGTTGGTCACCGTCTGCCAGCTTCTCTCACCTTCGCCAGATATCCGCTTCGCTTCCAATACTCTTGCCCTCACCCGCCGTATTTACGCTCGTCTTCCGCTCTTTCCCCTCAGGTATGATGTTTCCCAGAGAACTGCTCCTCCTCAAAGGCCCTTCGTGCTTTCTTGCCTCTCATTTCCCAACCGTTCATCGCGCCGACTGACACAACTATGTAGTGGAAGTCCACGTTCATGGTTCAGGACGAGTGCACCCTTCTTTTGGGACATCTCTGCGCTACCGAGTAACCCAACCCTTCACTTGGTCCGTAAGCCCCCTCAACTTTTCGTTTACCGGCCTGTCGTTTAATTTGTTCCAAGCTTTTATGTCTCTCGGGCGTTCGTCGTTCTACCCGCCCCAGCGCTCTTGACTCCCAGGGTAGGTTGGTCCTCACACTCCCCTCGCCTCTCAACCTACTGGCTCTCCGTCCTTCACCTTGCCCGTTTCGCACGCGCCGTCTTCTGAGCCCACAGATTATTGTTTTTTTTAGAGCCTGTCTGATTCTCACCAATCTGCAGTTATCTCGCCTTCCGCCCCGACCCCCGACTACCGCTGCGGTCGCAGCAGAACGAGCTTTGATGGCGTCTCAGATGGTTTAGTTGGTGAGTTGCTCTTCTCGTGCCTCTCTCAGTCCGCACTTGCTTCTCGCTCATTCGGCAGCAGTTTCGCTGTCGTCTTGCCCATTAGCATCACCATTGGATGGTGCTGTGAGTCGTTCAGTCTGGTATCTTCTGTTTCATCACTGTCATCGCTAACGACATGGCAATCCAGCCTCCCACCGCGCACTCTGCTATGGCTGCTGATGACTTTCAACGGCCTGTCGATTGCTTACCGTAGTACCTTGATGCTCCTTCACTACATCGCGTGATGCTCACTGACAATGCAACAGCTCCAACCTCCGCTCATGTACGTCGCCGTGGTCCCTCTACTCTTGGGCTCCCTTCTTCCTCGCAAGCAACATCCTAGCACTCTGCCAAAGTCCTCGCTAAACACCCGCTGACCTTTGCGATGCGCGTGGTGGTAGTGGTTGGACACCCGATGTCGCCCTTATCCCGGAGGATGCTTGCTTGGGGTGCTGGCTCGCGAACCGGGCCGGCCTTTTTGCGAAGACGAGGGATACGATATCCTCGTCGCTACCATTGCCCTCTCTAGTAACGTTGGTACCCCATTTAATATCTCCTCCCTCTGCTAACACTAAAACTTCGCCCTCAGCTCCGTGCCTCCATGGCATCTGCCAGCCTCGACCTCATCGAATGTCGACTATCATCCTCAACTGGCCTCCCTCCCGCTGTCTTGGCTCCTGCTTCCTGTTCCTACTCATCGCACGCGTTGCGAGCGGAGTGCCCGGTCACGACTTCACGGTACAATCACCGTCCATGATATCAGGTGTCAGTCTTCTCCCTTATGACAATGTCTCTAATCCATGCATCAACCTTACCATCCACAATAGGTTATGGACTTCTATCTTTTGTCGCCGCCATAATAATCTTCAAAACGCTTGTCGCTTCCTGCTCGTCGTTCTTTGATGTGTCCCTCCTATACACAGTCTCTTATTTTGTAAGTTACCTCGGCCTCATCGAGCAAACTTCAAAGCGAGTCTTTATCGTATCCAATTACATAGAATACTCCACCTGTGCTACTGCCTCCTTCTCGCCTCCCTCTTCCTTGTTCGATCCTTGAGTTTAATCTTCCTCCTCCGACTATTATTGGAACTGCCGGTACGGAGCCACCTTAAGCTCACACCCGCAGCCGTCCTTCCCGCCTTTAATGCCTGGTGTTTTGCTTGCTTTTCTTAGCTAATTCTCATTTGATCCGTTCCACTCTACCTGTCCTGAAACACTAACTGTATGTAGCTAGCTGCGTCTCTTACCGCAGCCGCCTTGTCCGCCGACCGCTATAGACGCACGAATCCATCTCTTTAGATCTGACCTCGTCTTTTTTACTAACTTGTAGTAAGCAGCCAACGCTACTTTCTCCGCCGCCCCTGCCGCTATCATTCTCTTAGCTAGTAGTATCTACCTCTTCTTGTTTTTACTATCATCCTTAAGACTAGGTCTTCGTATACTAATATTACCGTGGATAGTCCTTTACCCTTAAGCTTAACGGCCTTACTCACACGGCACATCTTTTACTAAGTTAGATCCTAGCTTTAGCTCTCCCTACTACTTCCTAATAGCCGTGTAATCCCTTAATATTTCGTAGTAATGACTATAGCGCCGTTATTCATGCTTAATCCTAAATAAGTCTTTACTAAACCTATAATTTAAGACCTTTAACGCTATAGTAAGCTTACCTCTATACTATAAGCTCTTATACCGTCTTCTTATATAAGGTACATCTACTCTTTTAGCTTTTAGCGCGAAATATAGACCTCCTCCTATTTTACATTATTTAATTAACTATAATAGGCTTCTTTCTAAAATCTCTATTCTTAACTATATTATGTCTACTATTTATATAATTTCTTAAGTCTACTAACCTTAAATAATATAGTATATACTCCCTCTTAAGTAAGGCTAATAATAGTATATAGGATTTCTTATCTCTAACTCTATTTCTTATAACCTTAGAAGTTTTCCTAGTATACTTTATACCCTCTTTTCTCCCTTATATAAGAATAGGCACTATACTAATAGTTTATTAAGTTAAGTTTATAGTCTAGCCCTACTCTAGTATTACTATACTTAGCTAAATATACTATTCTAATTTATTACCTTCCCTCTACTTTATCTAGACCCTTAATAGTACGCCTAAATAGCTTAAAATAGTTACTAGAAAAGTATACTTTTCTTATATCTACCTCTAAGTACTACTAGTACTATAAGGCTATAGATAATAGCTAGCTATACTATACTAGCCTTACTATTACCTTTAAGATATATAAGTCTAAGGGCTAGTTATAGCTATTATACTATAAGAGTAGTATATTACTAGTATAGTAAGGTAAAGCCTCTAACTTAGATAATAGTACTACTAATATATATAGTAGGCTATATACCTATATATATAGTACTATATTTACTAATAATAAGTTCTCCCCTATAATACTATACTTTAGTAGTAGGTAGTATAGCTAGTATAGATTAAGCTTATAGACTAGTTATACTTAAGTATTATTATACTAGCCTAGATAGGAAGCCCCTACTTATAGTAATATAATACTATCTTATTCTCTATTACCTTAATCTAATTACCTCTTTATTATCTCTACTCTATATCTAGGCTCCTACTATTATTAATAGTTAATTAATATATACTATACTTATATAGTATAGAAGGTAAATAAGTATTAATAGTATTAATTATTACTTAGTTTAGTATATTAATATAACTATATATTTAAGAATTTCTTTTATATATACCTTCTACTAATATTTTATAGTAGTTTTACTACTACTATCTATTAGATTAAGCTATAACTAAGCTTAGATAATATTAATTACGCTTAGACTTAATATAAGTCCCTCTACTTAGGTACTTCTATAAGCCTATAGCCTTCTTTATATAAAGTAGGAAAGTTTTAGGCTATTTAAATAGATTCTAGCTATAGTTCTATAAGAACCTAATACCTAAAATTATATACTATATACTTAAATAATAGCCTTTTAGAACTAAGAAGAAGAAGAGGAGGGAAAAGCTAGTATATATCCTCTCTATAATTCTTATCTACTTACTACTACTTAGCTTCTAATTTATAGGCTACTATTATTTCTATCTATACTTCTAGACTAAGTTAAGTAAACTATAGCTAATAAATATAACTATTCTCTACTACTATAGCCTACCTAAGATACTAAGTCTAATAAGAATAAAAAGACTATATACCTAGCCCTAGAATCTAAAATTACTAGAATATAATATAGTAACTAGTAACTAACTAGATCTTAACTAAATTTAACTATATTTTATATTACTTCCTCTACTAGTATACTAGAAGCCCTTATTATATATACTTATATAAGCTCTTTCTCTCTATAGGATATACTCTCTATATACTCTCTTCTTTATTTATAATTTTTAATAAGAATAGTATAATAATTAAGTTCTTATATTAGTTATAATAGCTATTACTATAAGATATTAACCTTAGTATTAACTTATATATATATAGTATTAACTATAGCTAGACTAGCTACTTAGCTCTTATATACTAGAGGTACTCTCTATTAGATTTACTCTTATAGCTACCTATATTATCCTTTCCTATCTTCTACCTATAGTATTAATAGCGTAGTAATAAGATATATAAGTAAGTATAAGTAGAGTTTCTAGACTATAGTACTAATTCTCTATATAATATATCTCTAAATTTTCTAGCCCTTCTTACTAAAGTTAATATCCTTTAGGATTAGTTCTAGAAAGAAATAGTTTATACCTCTTATATAAACTTTTATTACTAGATCCCTTTTATTCTATTAATAGACTATATAAAGCGCTTAGAGGCTAAGAAGGTTCTTTTATTAGTTTCTATAGGCATCTCTATAAGTTTACTCTAGATAGACCTTATTAGTAATTACTACGTCCCTAAAATGAATAGCTTTATTACTAATATTAAAACATTCACTTATTTAGAATACAACATCTTGTTTCCGTTTTTCAAGCCGTACGCTCTCAATCCTAGACATTTGAGCCGTGGACACTTAACCGCCTTAGGTTGATGTTGATGAGAACGTCGGGCAGCGAGCTGGCGGCGAGAGGAGACAGCGATCAGCCAACAAGACGACGATGGCAAGAACCGGTAAACAACAGGATTGATGAGGCGGGTGAATGACCGGGCGGTCGTCAATCATCAAATTACTCCATTTGGAAGCGCCGCGGCGACATCGTCGACGCGCTCGGTGAGGGCGTTGGACCGCCGATTGGCTCGCACAGTATCCCAATCAACAGTGCGGCGCATGGTGTTGGACATCAGATGGGCGGCGAGTACGCTCACCTAGCACCAGCCGCCATGTTGTCAAACGGCCGACCGACCGACCGAATGGAACGCAAAGAGAGGTAGGTATACACCGGAGTGCCGCTCTCCCACCAAGATAGAAGACCGGCCGAGGAGACAAGCTGCTGAGCAGAACAGGGCGGGAATGAGTAGGCAAACAACGGGGGCCCAACAAGCCTTTATTGCATTGTGAAGGGCGTTGACGACGATTCACGCAGAGTAGATGGAATACAAAGCAGTGTGCACGTGAAATGGCATGTGTTGCAAGAAACAGAAGCAGCCCGCTGTCTTTCCTTGATGCGTGGCGCTCCAGGGAGTCCGAGACTGGCCGCAAAGTCCTCAAGCGGCAGCACTTCGACGTTGGAGTCCACCCAAATGTCCCCCCCCCCCCCCCCCCCAAAAAAAAAAAAAAAAAAAAAAAAAAAAGCCCCCCACCAACATTGGCCTTGCGCGTCTGCCTTGCTTTGCGAGTTGGCAGGCATCCAGACTCTTTCTCGGTCGCCAGAGCACCGCGAGACCAGGAAAGAGGATCAAAGCCACGCCGCTCTCTCTGCCGAATTCCTCATCAAATGCGACATCCAACCGCGTGAATGCCTGGCAAGGACGTCCGTTCCTACGACAGGTTTCCTGCGGAGTTCGAGACCCAACGGCTTCGTATCAGCAGCGGCATTGTATTTTGTCGGCAGTGCGAGGATGACCTTCAGCACCAGAATCCCAGCGTAACTGTGAGTACTGAGGGAGTATAAGCTCTCCTCTAGCGCTGCGCCGCTCTCGACGTCGTACAGACACTCCGAAACGTCGAACGAAACCATCCGCTTGCAGCAATCACTGATCCATTAGCTCCACTCTTGAGACTCGCTCCTTTAGCAACGTTGTTGCGTGCTTTCGCCTTGCACAGCGAGCTTGGACGGTTGAAAGAAGTGACGGGCTGAGGCGACGGACCCCTTGGCTTCACACCTGTGCGCCGAAGGGGGCGCGCTCGCGGGCGTGAGGTATTCAAATTCCATCAGGGTTCCCACCAGGGACGCTATTCAAACGCACATTGCGCCCCCTGGTATTCCAGGCGCGATCACCTTTGGCAGTGACGGAGACAGCCTCAGCAGCTGAAGCCATGGTTTCGCTTTTACTCGTGCGTTCCAGCCTTTCTCTCTTCCTCGAGTACACACATCACTTTGACTAGCGCAAGAGGTTCAACACGTATTTCGGAGATGGCAACGACTCGCGCAGCAGAGCGGACGCAGTCTTGCCATCCTTTGCAAGTTGCCCTACAAACTCATTCGGGCCCAAAGCTTCCGTGGCTTTCGTATCTGCGCTTGTCTTTTTGGCGACGGTTTTGGGCCAGCACAGGCAAGAGACAACGCGATGCGCGAAATCCTCCGCCTCGCTGCCGCGTAGGATATTCCAGGGGACGGATGCCTAGCTACCGACTGGCGTGGGGTCAAACGGATAAACAGGCGGTTCTTCCTCTGTGGCCTTGGGGTTGTTGCGCTTGCAACGTTTCTTGTCCCTCTTCTTCCCTGTCCCCTATTTTCTACTCGGCTTCCCGCCGGCCAGGAACAAGGGCTGCTTTGAGTTCTCGAGGCAGGCTCTGGCGTTTTCCGCGCCTGATTTTGCAGAAGATGGATCATGTATTTCTGTCGAGGCGCTCGTCCTCTTGCGTACCAAGACTCGTAGTCTCGCAGCTCGCCGGCCACTCTGCTTCTTGCATGATGTCGGATTCACGCCGCCGGATGTCATGTCTGCGCCAAACAATCCCTGGCAGGCAATGAAAATTGTTTAGATATTGCCGTCGGTCGGGTCAGTCCATCTCCTTGAGCATACATGAAAACAAACGAAACCCACACATTCGTTCCTCAACCCTTTCCAGCCAGACATCTATTACCTGGCCTTAAAGATCATTCCACCTCGGTGAGCAGAATGCCTTTATTGAAGGCAATGTGCTTACGCGCCTGTCATGACTGCCGATGACCACCCAACAGCGCAGGCTGGCAAGGTTGGTTCAGCCCAAGCCTTTGTCATCGCCCTGCTTTGCTACCATGGTTTGCTCATCGGCGAGCTTGTCGGCAAGCTCGGAGAACTTGTCGCTGTACATGGCCAGATCCCCATGGCTCTTGGAGATAGTTATGACAGCGCCCGCGGCGAATATCAAGAGCTTCTTGAACATTCCCAGCTCCTCCTCTGCCTCTGCAAACTTGTCGTTTGTGCCCCGAATCAATGACCAGCCACGAGCGAGCAGGCCCCGGGGCTTTCCATCGAGGATGCATGACAGAGCGTCGATACACTCGTCCAGAGCCATTCTCATCGAAGCATCATGCGGTTGGTCGTCGTGGTCTGTTGGTGGTGCAAAATGCCGCGCGTTAGCATGTCAGAGCGGGCACGGGAGGGAGCGAGGGGCACTCACGTCAAGCACCATGGTTAAGAATGGCTTACAAAACCGCTTCTTCGTTCAAGGAGTTGGAATTGAATTCGGCCATTCTCTGCAGCCCCAAGGACTTGGACATGGACCTGGTTTGGTTTTGCACCATGTGCAAGTTTTCCACCAGCTGCTCAAACGCCTTTGCCCGATTCCAAGGCGACGCCGTTGCCATCATGTCGACACTTGACTGGATGGTGTGCAGGTCGCTGCTGATGGTGGTTCCACGTCCGGAGCTGGTGGACAAGTACTCGTACGGCCCTGTCAAAGACATCGTTGTTGTGAGTAAGCCCTTTAACGTCTTTCTAATGGTCAGAGTTCCCCTTCAACAACGCCCAAGCTGGTCGCATCGGACGGCGTCGGCGCGCTCGACAATGCCCTTGTTTTGAGCTGGACGTCGAGTCTGACCGCAAAATGAATGGGCACCCTGTGGTCCTCGACGATGTCGGAAACTCGGCACTTGCTTGGCTTAAATGAAACGGCATGTTCTGAATGAGTGGCAGATGTTGTGGTTCTATTGTCCTCACCCTCACCCTCGGCCGTGCTCTTCCCCCCCCCCCCCCCCCCCCCCCCAACCCCCGACAATCATCATCACTCCTTTACTACCACCGAGTCGTCGCACCTACAGTAACCTTTCTGGTTCCATTTCCTTCCATTCCTCCTCTTCTTCCATAAACTCGACCGTCTCAATCCCTTTGTCGGACACAAACACTTGATCGCGTTTTCACCTGCCGCCACGTCTCCACATCTACCACCATGCCTCTGCCATCTGGTGCTTTGGAGACACCGGATCCCTTCAAAAGAAATGTTGAAACAAGCTCACGAGCTCATCGCCATCTTCAAAGTGTGGCAGACCCGAGCCAAGCGCTTCCAAACGCTCGACGCTGGCGGCAACATTGCCCAAATCGTTGCTGTGCCGGACTTCCTCGACCCAGCCAGCGCACTCTTCTGCGACGGAGTACGACAGGAGTAGTCGCAGGCCAGGAATCTTTCGTGTCCACGTTCAACCACGCGCGGCCGCAGTCCGGCACTGGCTGGCTTGGCTCGTTCGCCGAATTGCCAACAAGGACGCGTCTCGTCTCCTACGCACTCCCCACGCCGCCGACGATGTTTGAGATGGACGCAGAGCTGCATCGGCAGACGACGCCATCTGGTCCGCGGGCACCGCTTAGCTGCTTCAGGGCTGCTGCTGTTGTTGCTCACCATCGTCATCTTCGCTCTACCTTTGTCGTGGTGGTCCCCAATTCTCTGTCCTCTCCTTGCCGCCGCTCTCAAAATTGCCAAACCTGACTCTAGTGGAGCAACGATTTGAGGCGCGCAGAGCGGGATGATGAGGCATTATGACCCGGTGCGGCGAGGCTGTCTACTTAAACCGCCCCGTTCCCCCCTTCCGCCCCCCACCAAAGGCCTCCACGTTTCCATCCACGTCCGAGCCTGCACTCGAACAAGATTCTCACTGATTCTCAGTTTTGGCATTCATTGCCCGCCTGGTGCAAGTCGACTCGGTGATCAGGCGAGCGACTGGCGACTGGCTGACTGCCTGTGTGGGAAATGGAATCTTTGTCTTTAGTGTGTCTTGGGCACGCAGCGCCGTCGTTGTCTTTGTCGTTTTGTCATGACCATCCCATCGCCCCCTTCTTGGTCCCCTTCCCCGCTGTGTTGAGCTTCACAGCCAACACCACCAAGTTTCAATGCGACAAGAGCAAGGAATGGAGAGAGAGAGAGAGGGGGGGGGAGAAGAAGAATGAGGAGTAGGAGAAGAAGGAGGATAAGAAGGAGAAGAATAACAACAACAACGACAACAACAACAAGGGTGCCTGGGCATCTTGTACAAGGGATTCTGGCTTGGCGCTGCAGTCGCCAAACACGGTCCTCTATCTAGTCCTCCCATCCTCTTGGACATACACACACACATCACATTGCTCCCTATTTCACCGCCTTAAACTAGATGCGTCTGTTGGGAGTATTGCCGTCTATACAAGTGGCCTCGCCGCTTATTCCATCTCTTCCTTGTTTATGATTTTGTTCTTGGTTTTCATTCGCTGGGCGATGCATTGGATCCGCCAACGCGACAGCAGTGGTCGTGGGGCAGCTGCTGAAGGAGGAGACAAGAGATAAAAAGGAAGAGCGAAGAGAGAAGAGAGAAGAGAGGAGATGCCGCGCGCAGGCTTCGAGCCAAGCGGAGCAAACGACAGAGCCGTCGAACGTGACGTAGACCGGAAAAAGAGCATGGCGCGCCCACCGTGTGCACCCGGTATGGCTGGCACCCTGATCTTGGCCTTTGATCACTTGTATACTCCTCCCCAAGCTAAGGAGTTGCAAAGCAAGGTTGTTTGACTGATTGTTTGTGGAGCCGACGAGGAGGAGCAGACTGGAAGCAGTAGACTGTGATAAAGTGGACAAGTTGCTTGATTACGCATTTTGATGATAGTGAGGATGGAGATGATGACAGTCGACGGTCAGGTAGGTAGGTAGGTATCTTTATGGTTAGTTGCTTTGCATGCACCGCTGCTCTGAAACAATGGCTTCTGAATTCCGCCGGCCAAGTCTCCTTTGCCCGACGCATTTTCCTTGTGGCTCCCTCCGTGCCCCTAGGTCCACGACGCCAAAGACGCCATTTTGAGCGCCGAGTGGAAGCGGGGACTGTATCTGCTTGACTGAGCATACTGGAAACGATCGATCCGTGGCAGTCACATGTGTAGCGGCCACGGAATCCCGCCGGCATCAAAACCCCATCTCGTCGCCATCTCCCCGGCGCTCCCCGGATGGCGCTTTTCCCGCTGTCGCAAAGCATGGAGACAGTCATGTCTCGCTTACCGACGAGCTGTGGCTGTTGGTGTCGGACATGGCGCTGCTTAGCGAGGCGCAGGCTCAGGGCCAGCATCGCGAGAAGGCTCGGGACGAAGACAGGATAGGATGGTGGTGGACTGACTAAGTTGCCCATGGTGGCGAGCCGGGCCGAACAGCCCCTTCGCTACAATTGACCCAGAAAGACGTAGCCCCAGGGCTGACTTTTGCTCAATATGGCAGAAATCGTTGAATAGTTCTCTAGCTTCATTGAAATCCTGTAAGCATTACGTCTCCCACAGACCATCGTCGAGCTCGGCTCATGCCAATGAAAATAATTGAGTAATTCCCACCGGTGGGAATAATTAACTATTTTCTGCAACACAGCATCAGTGCTTAGACGCTTCTCTTTCGTGTCTTCGCTGGCACCCCTGATCGCTAACCCCGCCTTGACTTGACCGTTGTTGAAATTATTCTACAGTTCCTTGGAGGCTTCTTCCCGTCTTCTTCTTGCCGTCATGTCTCCTCGTCTCCCTCGACACTCCGCACACCAAGATTCTGCTCTTGCTCGCACCAATGCCTCGCTCACTACTCGGCGACAAGTTCCTTCTACCGGCTTAGGGTTACAAATGTGCTGCCGTTGCTTTCCAACACCCTGCCATCACTGCAACCGGTTGAGCCCACCGGCAGCTTTGCAGTGGCCTACCCAACGGCGTAAACGGCCACGGGCAATTGTCATAGAGAGATCTACGGTATCGCACGTGCCGCGGGGACGAGGATTTTCGAAGCGTGTTATAGAGGAGTGAAATCAAGTAACTTCATCTTCTTATCCCTTATTATTAGCTATAGCAATCTAGTCTTAGGAATTATCTAGTCATTTAAAGGTGGCAAGATGCTATATATGTAACGATATTAGCATTTAATCCTATTAGACTAGTAGGTAGTAGGGTATTATACTATCTAATATCTAATAGCTCTATAGGGTAAAGTAGTAAAACCCCTCTATTAAAAGAAAATTAATTCTAAAATAACTCCTCTACTATAATTAATTAAAGGTACCTAGCTCTACCTTTATCTAATTATTAGATTACTCTAATATAATAGGTATATTACTCTACTTTAGATTAGCTTAAATAGAGAAGAGAATTAATAGAAGAAAATAAGTTAAGAATTATAATAGTAAAAGAGTAATATATTCCTCTAATTTACTAAATTATTATAATACTATAACTAAGGAAGAGCCTAGTAGACTCTAATTAGAATCTAAAGAGGGCTATATATATTAGTAAGAATATATAAAAGCCCTTAAGAGATAAAACCTTATAAACTAAGGTTTTATCTAATATCTATACTAAATATATTATTCTTATTTACTCTTAATTTAACTCCCTATAGTACTAAATCTTATAATTATAATAACTACTATATATATTAAGTAATACTTTTATAACCTAATATTATTATAGTAAGTAATAGATTATATACTTCTATATATTTATAACTTTTAAATTTACTATATTAATATTTTAACTTACCTAGAACTAGAGCTTTTATAATTTACCTATTATATATACTCTTAAGTTAGATAGATCTACTAATACTATTACTTATAGATACTAATAAGAATATAGAGACTCTACTAATATAGTAATTATTATAATACTAGGTAGAGTAGATTATACTAATTACTAATAATTAATAGGTAAGAAGTAAGAGTAGTTATTATAAGGCCTACTAGTAAATAACTATTACTTCTTAATCTAACTAACTATAGCTAGTATATATATAAGCCTAAAAACTCCTAATACTAAATACTATTAATTAGCTATAATAGTAGTATAGACTACTTATCTATAATACTTCTTATATCTAATACTATTTTCTTAAGTATTATATAGCTATTAGTAATACTATATAAAGTTATTACTAAGTAGAGGTAGATATATAACTTAATAGAGACTATTTTAATAATTAATACTTTTCTCTTCTCTAACTATAGTAAAAAGCCTTAGGGCTAAAAGAACTAAAATACTTAGTAATAGAAGTAATATAAGATAAAGTAGCTATTATATAGACCTAAGTAACTATAAAAGAATAGAGGTATATAGGCTCTATTAGGAGTAGAGAGATTTAAATTATTAGTAATAGCATGGAACTTAGAGGAAGGATAGCTTAGCAGTCCTAGAAAGTTCGCTCGTCGCGTGGTAGCGACGTCCCGCCGGCGGGAAACCATAATATTCCGCCGGCGGGAAACTCTCCTTTCCCGCCGGCGGTATGTTCACCTCCTGGACCCGGTCCTCGCCCTTCCGGTCTTGTCCATCATACCCACCCACCCACTCCATATTCAGATTTCTTCCAGATGTGCTGATTCTCAACATGCGTCCACGAGATCGACTCCAGCGTTGCTGCAAACGCGCTACTCAATCTTTGGACCCGCGTCCAAATCTTGGGCCGGCTGCTTGTCAATGCGGGCTTCTTTGGAGGCTGCAGTCTCCTGCGACATGGCCCATGAAATCCGCCGAGCTCAACAAATAAGAACGACCTGAATGTCCTTTAAATGCGAGCAGGTCGTCGGCGAGGAGCGCCTAGTTGAAATCAATGGTGATGAGTTATCCTGTCCTGTCTTCCTCTACTGCCAGCAGTTCCTCACCAAAACCCTACGCCATTAACTAATGATGATTCTGACATATGCGCATAGCGCCTTGTTCATCATGATCGGGCCTATGTAGCCGCACCGCACCGACTCCAGTCCACCCCCTTCAATCGGATCTCCGCGAGACGGCCCAGCTCATCAAGCGCTGCGTCGACGACAGCTGGAGCACAATCACGAGACTGGATAGAACATTTGGCAGCGACAAGGCGGAGCGGTATGATCGCGTCAGAAGATGGTGCTGGAACAAACAGATGCTCTTAACCAAGCTGACGATGTCGTAGTCGGGCTTGGGAACTCGATGCGGCCGCTCCTTTTCTACGCATCGGCACTGGGCTTGCTGATGTCGGCCAGCCCCGGGCTGAGGGATTTCCGTGTGAGGATGCAATATCCAAATCGCTTGTCGTTGAAGAGATGGCGATCCAGGCTGGAGATGCCCGACTTTGTTGATTGTGAGGAATCAAAATCAAGTGGCACTCATTTTCAGCAGAGTCGCAACGTGTACAGGGGACCCAAATGCTTCCTTCCGACGCTACAAGTCAGTCTGATCAGCACATCTCCACTTGTCTCCACTTGTCTCCACTTGACTGTTGATGCCCTCCATAGTCTCCAGTCGCAATCAAGGCGACGATCTTCGACGGCACCACCAATCCTGTCCCCAAACCGCGTCCAAACATGGCCGTCTGGACGCAGCCGCCATCGAAGAAGCGAGGATGGCGACGAGGTGGTCGCGCGGCCACCGCCGAGCCCATCGCCGTCCCGGATCGCTCGCCCACTGGCACCACTCAGACGCGCATGTTGGAAATTTGCAGCGGATACTTGCAGAACGACTTGAGGCAGGCGAGGTCGACATCTTGGGGGCGACCTGGGTCAAGTGGAACGATGTCGCTATTGAGAGGACAAGTCATAACGGCGTCACCTGCGAGGCAGCAAAATCAGACAATTGACATCGTTCTCATATTCAGCAATTCTTTGCGCCATTTCCAATCGCTCTGCACACCTTTCTGCCCATGCCTAGAGCAAAGAAGGGTTAGGTCAGGTTGTCATTGCGAAGGGCACTATCACAACGGAATCCTTTTTACTTACTCGAATCGCCCCACCTAACGCCATCAAAAACGTGGAACAACGACGCCAAAAGACACGAAGGCGCTGCTGCCCCAAGCCTTCTGTCGCCTTAGGACATGACTACTTGCTATTTGTGATGCTTTCTCCCCGCAGATCCTTGATTTCATAGCGTCATCTTGAGTGTTAACGCTGTTAGCCAGGACATCTCCTTATGCATATTGATTTCTATTCTAATATCATGCTACTACTATTCTAGCATGTTACTAATGCGGAGTTATTAGATAGTTAATGAAAGTTATGCTTATTATTATGTGTTACGCCTTTTATATAGCTATAAGTAACTTTAGTATCCTTAGACCTTTATACCTATTTCTATACCTTTCCTATTTAATTATTTATATAAGTCGTCTTACTCTTCTACTAACCTTTTATACTAATCCTCTCTACTATTTACGCTATCCTATTACTTAGATTAGATAATAGGCTTAACCTAGATACTAGCTATTTAATATATAGTACCTTATAAAAACCCCTTAACTAGATTCCTACTAGTAGGAGATTAGAAAGAATATATTTAAAATATAAGGTAGTTAGCTCTATAGTAAGTAGCTACTAAAGGGGGCTTACTAGAATTAGACTATAATAGACCTTATATACCTTTTTCTATCTATTTCTATTACCTTATACTTTTATAAGTATATAGATAGATTAGAATTAGAACGTAGTATATATTATATTAAGCTAGAGAGTTAGCTACCTAGCTAGTTATAGATACTATACTTTAGTTACTTCCCTACTTAATAAATATTTTATAGCTACTACTACTAATAATTTAATTAAGCTTTTACTATAGGTGTAGGTAGAATCTAGCTATACTTAAGATATACTCTTCTATTATATTTTAGTATTAGAGCATTTATATCCCTTATACTATAGGTAGTTAATAGGAGTAAATAAGTTAGGAATAAGATAATAGACTAATAAGGTTTCTTAGAAAATTATTATTTCTTCTATTTTCTAGCCTATAAAGCCTTAATACTCTCCCTATTATATTTTCTATTAAATTAAGTATAAATTTTTAATTCTTACTTTATTATAAATAATATATTAAATATAAGTTAGTAGCTCTATACCTTATAGTATTAGAGAATAATAAAGGCTAGGCTATTATATAAGAGAAGTAGACTATATAGTAGAGACTACTACTATTATAGGAATTCCTCTAATAACTAATTTATTATATTTTATCCTATAAGATCTCTATCTAGATTTTATTAATATACCTTAGTACTAATAATAAGATTAATAGAATAATAATAACTATATTATACTATAGACTTAGACTAATTTATTATTTAATATAGATATTAATATAGATAAGTTAAAGTTTAGAGAGTTAGTATAGTATAGACGTAGTAGTAGCATATTATAGAAGGAGAAGAAAAAGATACTAATAAAGGGTAAGTAGATAGGTAATAATAAAGACTACTATTACTTAGAGAGCCTACTCTATATATAATAGTATAAGAATAACCTATATTATAGTACTAATATCTTAGTCTAAGATAAGGTAAAGAAATAAGAGCTTTATTACTATAAGTAAACTATATTATTATTCCCTATAGCTACTCTTAATAATAGGATATTAGAATAGTCTAGTCTATCTACTTCTATCTAGGTAACTAAGCCTTTTACTAATAATATAGTAAAGGCTATCTACTCTATTATACTATCTCTACTTATAGTATACCTAGTAGAATCTACTTCTAGTAATAGGCTCTTAGAATAGTCTAGTCTATCTACTTCTATCTAGATAACTAAGCCTTTTACTAATAATATAGTAAAGACTACCTACTCTATCTTACTATCTCTATACTTAGTATAACTAGTAGAACTATTACTACTACTATCTAATTCCTTAATCTCCCTAGCTATCTATACTAAATACTATAGGCTAATCTAGTAAATCTATACTATAGTAGCCTAATACCTTAACTTATACTATAAAGGCCTAGGTAAGAGTAGTAATAGTAATATAATTAAATACCTTATAAATAAGTAGGAATATATAGTAAAGATAGCTATATTAGTATTTAGCTAGATACTATAGGTAGTTATAGAGGTATATATAAAGTTAAATAAGGAAAGTAAGAAGTAGTCTATTAAGTAAGTAATATTATTATTCTATCTTTCTATCTTTTAGTCTTTTAGTATCTTTTTCTCTATTTCTTTTATTTTTACGCCCTTTCTTAATCTCCTTCTAACTATATATTATAAGTACTTATATTATATTAGCTTCCTAACTAAAAATTTATTTCTATATATATCTATATATATCTCTATATAAATTATAGCTAAATTTTATATAACTCCTAGCTAGCTATACTTCTATATCTCTCTATTAGCTAAAATATACCTTATATCTATAGGGAATAATCTAAAGGCATTTAAGCTATATATATAATATATAAAACCTTAGCTATTAGCTATAAGAAAAGATTATAGTAGAAAGTAGTAGGCTTTAAGGACTAAGAATCTTAGTACTTAAACCTATTATAATAAAGATAGAATATCTTTAAATTAGTCTAACTATTATTTATTACTTTAATAGTATAGTATAGGAAACATAACTACTATACTATAAGTACCTCTTCTTCTATAATATAATGGCTTCGTCTACTCTAAATTCATCTAGTAACGGCTAGAAATCTTGAACTAGTATGAACCCCCTCCACTATTAACCACCCCTAACAACAAGACAATCAACCATCCGCTACCTATTAGCCTCAAGCCCTAGACAGTATGCCATTACGTTGCGTGCTCTTCTCAGAGCTCAACGCCACAAGGCTGGCTGTCAAGCAGTTTAGGAACATTCTGGAATACAAGAAATGCGCAGCGAAGCTGTAGCAATGCGCTATCGCCATGGCCGGCATGGCCGCCTTCAATGCGCGCGATGACCGCGCCGACACTCATGACGAGTAAGAAAGTTCCCACCGCCGCCTTATCAACGCATACACCAGGTTGCTGCATGAATTGCATGTCCAAGGCTCGCGTGGCGTCCTGCGGTCACTGTTGCGTCCTCCTACGTCGCGCGACTCTTCAATGGCTCCGCAGTATGGGGCAGCGTGTGCGGGTTGGGACTTAGTAAAGGAGAGCGATGGCCATTTTTCAAGTGCATGGAGGCAAATGGGCATGCGATGGATGATAGCATAACAACGGCGGTGGAGGTGCAGGTCTGGCGTTCCAACGCAATCTTCAGTGAAAGGGCCTAGGGATGGAAGGTACACCTAGTGTGCAGACTTGAAAACGTTGCACGGCCCCAGTAAGGAAGACGGTGCAAATCAGACAACCATCTACTGCAAGTGGATGTGCGTATGTTGCCTCAAGCACCGCAGGCCCGGGCCCTAGGTCCGTCATAGAATGGCGCAGTTTCCCACCGGTGGGACGGGGCCGCCGATATTGTATGCATGCGATAACGCTCGACGCCCACCGTTTCTGCTCTAAGCTTAAAGAAGCTCTCCTAGCTCTTCCCATAGCGCTACTAATAGCTAACTATTACGCACTAATCACTACATAACCTATGTAATTTCAACATGGTATTTCCCTACCGCATGCACCTGCTTGCAACGTTCAAGGTTACATATGCTGTTCCGCCGGTGGTTGGGGTTATGTCCACCGGCGGAATAAGTGCATTCTCTCTTAGGGATGTAGAGTTTGCCCCCTCTCTAGCTACATGTCGTCGGCGTCCGTCATCAGCCTTCTACAAGACCTCGCTCTACCCGGTCATCCCACTGATTCCAGAGTTGATTCTTGCGCCTGACCAGCTCCTCTTGCACCTTGACATTCAAGACCTTGAGCTTGTTTCCTACTTCCCGGCGTTCCTCGACGCCATCTTTGAGTCTTCGCAGAAAGTCATTGCTCGTTATGATTGCCGCATTGATTGCAGATACAGAGGCTTTGGTCCCCTCCATCTGCTTCTTGAGGCGCGCAATCTCATGGTCGCATGTCTCGATTTCAGTCAAGCCATGGTTTTCCAGCCTAGCCTTGTTCTGGACAGATAACATCGTCGTGGCCTGTTTTTGGGCTGTTCTCCTGACTTCAACGAAGGCTTTGCGCAGATCTTCCGTATCCCTGAGCTCTTCCTCTAGCTTTTGAAGTGGCTGCACAATCGCGTCCCTACTTCTGCTCAGCATTTCCCGAAGGGTCTTGCCGCCTCCCCTTTGACAAATCGCATCAAACTCCTTGATGACGTCTGTCATCCACGAGCTCAGCTTCTTGTCCAGCGCTGCGAGAGCCGCGTCTTCATACTGTTCGATTTCCACATTCGAAGCGAGCAGAGTTTTGACTTCTTCATCCAGCCACTGCTCAAAGTCTAGAGCACCTTGCATCTCGGGCTCCCCTAGCGGCGGTGATCTGAATGTTCGTACTGCGCTGCACATTGTAGCCCTCCACAAGGCTGAATCAAGATGCCGGAGTACAGAGCCATTGCCATACCAATGGTAAATGGCAGCCGCGATTGCGTAGATGCCACAGTCATTGGTGTTGGGCTGTTGGGCTGTTGGCGCTGTACAAATATTCCAATCTTGGTCCGCGAAGAGTCCTCTGCCAAGCTCGACCAAAGCGCTTTTGACTTTTGGGGGGACGACAGTAGAGGTGCTGAACGAATCAAGAACCTTTCCTGTCATGGCTTGGAGATCTAAGATTGCGAGAGCCCAGTGGTGATTGTTCCTGAGAATAGGGAGCACTGCCTCTTTGTGGTGCTCGTTGATGGTAAGCCGAGGCCGAGGGAGGCTCTTGGTCCCATCAATGTCAACAACAGTTGAATCCAAGAATCGACAATGCATTGGGGCGAACAGAGTGAGCGCATCTTCCATGTCCGAAGCTGACACCCATTGACTGCTGCACAGACTTGCTCCGGGGTCCCTGGACTCGGTAGTAATGGCTGCTGGGAGCTCGGTTCCTTGGGGTTTGTCGGCCTCGTCCTTGACTGGGTCGTCGGTACCTAGCAAAGATTCTATTCTGGCATTGGTCACCTCGCTGGCTCCCTGTCCGCCATTTGCCTCGGGACTGTGCTCTCCGCCAAACGTATAGTCGGTGGTGCTATCGATAAGTTAGATTCCATCTCGTCACGGGAGTTTGTAAACGCTCTTACTCAAAATCCATGCTTGCGTCCCCTAACTCTTCACTCACTGGAAGATCAGCGCGGGCATGCTCGATTGAGGAAGTGCGATTTTTCGGTCTGGGAATGCCCATGTTTGGTAGTCGTTGAGGCTGGCAGAACATGAGTATGCGTACGTACATGGTGAGTTCCCAGTACTACTTACCGTGGTTTTCGACCGTGTACGCCTTGATTGTGATGGCGTGGGGCCAGCGGTGGACCGCAATCCAGCCCTTGTGCGTTTGCTGGGCGGAGTCTCTGCATCCACTGGCGCCTTGCGTTTCCTGCCACCAGTCTTCACACTGCCATCATTTGTAGTCGTGCGCTGATTCTCGGCGGAGGGCGTTTCGTTGCTACGGTCGGTGCTCGTGGATCGCGGATTAGGCCGTGGAGATTGTGCCTGTTCAGAAGTCAGCGTCGCGTCAACCATGTATGCACTCGGATGCGAGAGACTTGCGTTCGCGCCTCTTGCAGTATCTATCACTGGTGGTGTGCACTCTCGAGCAGCATTGCCATTGCTGTCGTCCGGGACGTCCGCTTTCTTGGGCTTTCTCTTTTCCGGCCTTTGCCTCCTGTCTTTGAGGATTCGGACATTTGTTTCAAGACCTTTGGCATGGAGCTTCTCCAGCGTCGCTGTGACTACCATTGGGGTCCATCTGTGCTGTTTTGACCCCTTGCGCCTATGTTTCCGCGTTTTTTCCATCGCCCGGCAAGCTTCATCAAGGCTGTATGCACCTCCATTGACCCAGGATTTCAGCCGACGAAGAAAATCGCGCGATTTGTAGGCAGTAATGTCGAATCTTTCCAGAAAGGCGGCTTTGTCGAGCGCCCATCTGGACTTTTCCAGATGCTTGGTGAGGTTGGGGTAAGGATGATCAATGGTTGTAGCGTTGTCTCCGTCGTCGTCATCGTCGTCATCGCCGTCGCTGTCGCCGTCGCTGTCGCTGGCGCTCTGATCATCAGAATCAGAGGTGTCGCGTCGCGTGTCGCTGTTGCCCTGGTCCTCGGAATCAGACGTGTCGTGTCGCGTTTCGCCGCGGTCGTGCGTGAGCTGGTCTGGGGCTGAAACCTCAGCCTCTCGGGAGACGGATGGCTTGCGAGCGACCCTGACCATTGTGGAGGATGTGCACGTCGAATATTGAGAGGGTGGCCGGTGGGAAGGATGTTTGGGGATGGAGGATGGAGGGACGCCGGGGGGACGGTCGGAGGGAGGGTCGGAGGGAGGGTCGGAGGGAGGGTCGGAGGGAGAGTTGACAGATAGAGGGAGCGACGAAGGGCGGTGGGCGGACGGGATGGGCCGGAGGGAATCTTGGCAAGGTCGCCGTATCTTCGGGCCGATTGCGACCGACGCCCGGCCCTGCCTGCCTGGACTGCCGTGCAGGTGCCACGGCATCCCGCTGGAGACGCACCTGACGACGCCTACCGGATCGACTCAGGTCGGCCAGCTTTCGCAACAACACCCTCGCTCGCCGAATCAACTTCTTGCTCGACGGCTCCCTGGGCTCCTCATCGGACTCCTCATCGGGCTCCTCGCTCGCTTCGTTTGCTCGGTCGGCCGCTCTGTCTCCTCCCCGCTGCCAGACAACAACAACAACTGGATCTGCTCGCGTCTGCTCGCGAGTTTGGTGTCGCCGGGACTGCCGCTCAGGCCTGGCGTCTCCTCCGCTCCGCTTCTCCACTGCTCCTAACCGGCTGTCCGCGGTGCCTGCTTCGAGACCCGCATGTCGCTTCTCTTCATGCTGGATCAAGAGTCCGGCACACGCACGCCTTTATGCGACTGCCCCGGGGCAGCGCTCAGGCATGAGCGGCAAGCCCAAACAGGCTCGACGCATCCAAGAACCGGGCACCAAATCTGGGAGTGTACAAGAATAGATTCGGTCGGAACGGGCGGTGGGAGGAGGCGCTGTATTCTCTCTTGCGATTGTTGACTCTGTGCATTTGGAAAGAAGCGTACCCTCCTCTCGAGCTCAATCTTTCTGGAGCCATCGTTCTCTTTTGCCATGCCCAACCCGTTTTCAAGTCGTCAACCGCTCCCGAAACCGCCTCGCTTCGTATACTCGGTAGAGATGGAAGGGTGGGAGCTTCAATTCGCTGCTGCGATGCTGCAGCTCTCGTGACGAATTGGCCTCCAAACACAGGTAAGGCAGAGGAAGAATACGGCCACAAAACAAACGCCTGCGAGCCTGCTCCGTATACTTATACGCTACAAGGCGAGGACGGGTGCAACCAACAAACATTCGTGGACAATAGAGTTGGACGTCTCTGTTGGGCCCGTTGTGAGAACGTGACGGGGACGCTAGCGCCTCTGCGGTGGCGGAATTGTGAACGCAGAGAACTTGGGCGCGATTTTTGCGGATACAGCCACGCCGGATTGGCTGAGCGAAGCAGGCAGCCGTTAAGACCTCGTTTGACACGGATTTTGGATCTCCGTCCGTCCCGACTCTTGATCATTGACATTGTGGATTGATTCATGTCATCAAAGCTGTCAAAGGGAAGATTTTTCCCACTTAGTGGTGGCGCGGTGCCTCGGGACTGTAGGGATTTGACTGACTGATGGGACCGGGCACGGAGAAGCAATTGCCAACTTCCGAAGTAGGTGCATCAAGAGCGTTCTGCCCAAGTTCATCCGAGGCTGCCGTTTCCCACCGTTTACGCCGGCCTGTCAGCAGTCAGTCACGCCGTCAGGCCGTCCCGGGGGCAGAATGGAGAGGAGGATTACTCCAATTCAATTACGTCATCATCCGTTCTTCTTCTTTTTCTTCTTCTGTCTCTCCCTCTTCTGACTCTTCTTCTTATCCACTTTGTCCAACTCTATTGTACAAGCAGTATCCCGTCAAGGTGGTGACACATTGAGTTCGTCCTTAGTGATCGTTGGTCTGCAACTATATACATGTGAGCGGCACCACAAAACAACGACAAGACGCAGAACCAGACTTATGAAGGCGGAGAAGGCTGCATCCTCACCATCGACATCGCTTGTCAAATATTTGTCCGCTTGTTCGTCTCTTTTGGTGTCCTCTCTTACTTAGCTATCTGACCTGATCCTGGAGTGCAGGGAACAATTTCGATCAGGAGCCCACTATGTCTTCCGTGCTCCCTGGATCATGGTCATTACCGACACAAAAACTTTAGTGTGCATCAACAACTCGCCAACGCGACACTCGGCATCAAAGACTTAACGCCCACCATCAAGCTAACACTGCCGTGATGGGCATGTGCCTGAACGAATCGGACCACGAAAAGACATCAAGAGGTCGAAGCGGCCAAGAAGAAAGACGAATCTGTCGCCCAGGACAAGAACCCCAAAGGCCTGGCGCTTGAAAGGATGGACGTGGGGTACACGCCTGAAAGGCACGAAAGGTCGCAAGATATGCCACGGGCGCTGGTGGGAGGCTTGTGTAGGCGGCGCTATCTACTTCTGCGGGCTAAAAGACTTGACAAGTCTGGTTGAGTCTTGCGGCTTGGTAGAAGGGAAAAGCGCGGCCTCCTATGTAGAAGATGGGATCTTCGCAATCGACTCGCCCGGCTTCAGCTCCTCAAGGACTCAAATCCGATTTTCCAGTGACTTCTCTATGTCTCAGCTGTGTTGGATCTCTGCATTGAAGGTCTTGGGGGTTTGTTGCTGCAGTTGGACGTTGTTGAGGGCTACCACTTTCAGCAACCTAGTAAGCATCATGTGCAGCTTACAAACGACCTTTCTGAGGCCTTGAATTCCGTGACATATCCCGCCACGCCGGCCATGATGGCAGTCCGAGCAAGGTGCCAGGCAAGCTCGAGCGTGACATTGTCGAAAGTTCGGAAAATACGATGCCGTCGGACGGTGCCACGGCAGTAGCCGTGAAGCACGAATGAGCGAGCTTCTTTTGAGAGTAGGTGGCGTGGAAGATGAGGCACTGAAGGTGTCAACGGTTTAAACGAATTTCTTCACTTCAGACTTCAATTTTTCAGAGTCCTCGTCAACCTGAATACCGAAATCAATCGAAAGTCCGCAGTACCATTCGCGAGGAGAATATACTGCCAACTAGGCCAAGTTGTCCATTTTGTTCTTCGCCGTGAGTATTAGGTTCCAGGCGCGGCGAGAATGAAGTTTGAGCCAGGCATTGGTCATCGTTTCTGGCGAACCAGAAATGGATTTTCCGCTCGACCTTGCGTGACGGCAACTGTTAGTTCCGTAGCTCGATTCTTGCAGAATGACAGCCTATGGCGCGCGAATCTTAGCCACCTTCTGTACAAGCCAACGTGGTAGAAGTCAGACTATGCAGTGCATGCATGATTGTGTTGTTGTCTTCGCGAAGGGTCGACCCGCGTTGAAGTTCCTCATCTTGATCAGCACGTCTATCGTCCTTCGGGCGGTTGAGACGCAGAATAGTGCGACTACTTTATAACAGTGTTTGAAATTGCTTCTTACAAGCAGGCACGCACACATCCAGTGGGCCGTTTCCCCTGCTTCCTGCGACGTGTTACACGGGTCGAGTCCGCCGCGCACTCGTGCGCTTCCTAATTCAACCGCGTGTTGTGGAGATTTTGCTGGAGGTAATGTCGACACGGATTAGATGGACGAAGAGAGCCACTCTGCTGGAAGCACCCACAACGCACAAACAAAGACCATACCATTGCAAGGACCGGCAGGACGCGCGCGGCACAGTTCCCATGGACTCAACTTAAACTTCTTCTCACCCACCCTGGAACGCCTAGTCCGATTCGTTCCGCCATGCCGAACCAGGCCACGTCGACATGAATAACGTCCGGATTCTCCTCCAACCAGTCTCCTCGGCCAGGAGCATGGCAAGAGTACGCAGACTGCGACAAGCATACAACGCACGTAGGTGACAGAGGATAGGAGAAAGGCAACCGCCGCTGACAAGATTGACCCCAGACAGAAAAGAAGAAATTCCAGTGCTTTCACCACTCATCTCAGCGTTCAATTTGCGTCTGAATCGCGCCACCCAAGTACACTCTTGTTGTCCAGAGCGCGAACATCAAGGATTTGAGAGCAATGGGCAATGCAACCACTGTGACGGTGGGTCGAATGCAGAATAGGGCGCTAGATGACCTGATTGCGCGGTTTTAAGATGCATCTGAGTTGCCAAATTGCAAACCTCTTTCAAGCCACGATTCAACCCCCCATTTTGATTTGCGACTTGTGTCATTAGTTGACGTTCGGATCGCTGTTGACACATATCCACTTCGTTCACAATTTTCGGAGAGTCCTGTCCTTAGCTAGAAGACTGGGCTTACTATTCTACGGGCCCGTCGAATTTTTCAACCCTAGCCTCCTCGGCTCTAAATGCCTGATGGTGGAACACAATCCATGACGCCAGGCGCCCTATAAGCTTAATACTTCCTAGCCTTCGCCGCTGGCTTGCTTGTTGCCAGCAACTTTTGGCCGCTGTGGCTTGTTTGAACTTGTGGTAGCTTCGACCCGGGCCTTAGGCGACTCGCGATTCTCGACGGCATGTAAATTCCCTGACGTCAAGGTCTCGTCCCCATGTTGCGCTTCTTTCCGCCGTCTAGATACCAGACCTACAGACGGGACGTAGAAACCTAGTACTATATCTTGGCTGAAGGGAGGGCACGAGCCCCAAGAGGAATATCAAGAATGTTTCGACTTAAGATGTCGCGCTGGGTGGGAGCTGCAGGCAGGGCGAAGTCTAGGATTATTGCCTTAGATGGAAAGAATTGTGTTAGCGTGCGCAGCCATAAGAGGATTAGAGTTTCGACTCGAGATTTCTAGAAGGTTGTTAATTAGGGCATTCGTGTCTTTCCTGCCGCTCGGAACGATCCACCCCACCGATGGATTTCATGAATCCCACCGCTGGAGACTATTCATTTCCACCGGCCGACTTTAAATATTCCCATCGCTGGGAATTCGCTCTCCCGCCGGTGGGCTATGTGCTTCTCCCGGTGGGTAATTTTCGCGCCCACCGGTGGGAATCACCAGGTCCCCCGGTGGATATCTTTGCTCCCGCCGGTGGGAACTTCTAATTCCCGCCGGTAGGCATTTTCTATTTCTACTAGTAAGATTTAATTTTCCTAAGATTAAAACTAGTATTAAAGTTTAGTATTATAATTTTAAATAAGAAAAACTATACTAGAATAGATAGATATAAGAAATTAGAATTTAAACTAGATATTTTAAGTAATATAGGTATATAGTAAGTCTTACTATAAAAAGAAAGAAGTTAGATATTTCTAGATAACTACTCTATTTCTAGCTACTTAGTTAGTATACTAGTATATCTTAGATAGATTCTTATTTAGTAATTACTAAGATAACTTAGTAGTTAATAAAAGAATAGATAGTTATTCTTAACTATTAGTATAAATACTAATATATAATAATCTTTAAAGTATATTATTTACTATTAGTAGTATTCTATAAAGATAGGTAATATCTTTATTATATACTATATAGTAGATAGTTTATAGTAGAGAATATAGTAGATTCTTTACTATAAGAGAACTTTCTTAGAGAACTAACTAGTAGGCTATCTAAGGGTATTTATATAGAAGAACCTATAGATTCTAGAGAGTTCTATCTCTAGATAATTAGTAATAGGTTCTTCTATTAATAGAAGATAATTTCTAATTAATCTAGACTAGAAGATTCTAGGCCTTAGTAATAAGATAATCTAGAGTAAGGGCTAGAATCTTAAAGAACCTATAGAAATAAGTTCTTTATAATAGAAGAGGTCTAGAAGAGTCTAGAGAAGTCTAGACTTATTCTTAGATCTTTAATATTTACTTATATCTTAAGCCTACTTTCTTAGAATATATATCTAAATACTAAGATACTAAGATACTAAGATACTAAGATACTAGAAAAGAATATAGTAATAAAGTAAATTAATCTTCTAGTCTCTTACTTAGTTCTAGCTTATAGTTCTAATATAGTATAAGATTTAGAACTATAGGGAGTTAAATTAAGTATAAATAATAATAATATATTTAGTATAGATATTAGATAAAATCTTAGTTTATAAGGTTTTATCTCTTAAAAGTATTTATATATTCTTACTAATATATATAGCTCTCTTTAGATTCTAGTTAGAGTCTACTAGACTCTATCTTAGTTATAGTATTATACTATCCCTCTCTCTAAAAGAACTATTCTTAGACTATTAATAAGTAGCTATCTTAGAGATACTAAGTAGTATAGAGTAGTTAGATAGTAGTATTATTTATTACTTTATTATATTATCTAGTCTAAGAGTATAGTTATACTATTAGGTATATTCTAGCTAGTAATTAGTATTATTATAGCTCTAAGTATTATTATATAGTAATAGAGTTTCTTTAATTAAGTCTATAGAGTTATCTACTTTATTATTAGTCTTATAGCTTATATATAAGTACCTAGGTATTAGCTTATAGATATAGAGTTAGTAGCTAATAGTATATAAATAGAGTTACTTATCTTACCTATTTCTCTATCTTTTCTATCTATTACTTTTATAATTTACTACTTTTAGTCTTATAACTTTTACTATAGCCCCCTTCTATCTTATATATAATAAGGTTTATAGCTATCTAGTTTATTTCTAATCTTAGCTACTATTAGATTACTCTACTTATATATAATATATTTACTACTAGTCTAGAGTACTACTAGATAACTCTTTAGCTTCTATTATAAAGCTATAGATCTCTTCTTATAAGTATAAGGTATCTAGTAGCTCTTCTAGAAGTAATACTAGTATATTATTATCTAGTAGTTATAAACTATAGGCTTACTTATAGTAAGTTATTAGAGCTAGTTTTCTAAATAGTTATTAGTAGTATTCTATAAAGATAGATAATATCTTTATTATATACTATATAGTAGATAGTTTATAGTAGAGAATATAGTAGATTCTTTACTATAAGAGAACTTTCTTAAAGAACTAACTAGTAGGCTATCTAAGAGTATTTATATAGAAGAATCTATAGATTCTAGAGAGTTCTATATCTAGGTAATTAGTAATAGGTTCTTCTATTAATAGAAGATAATTTCTAATTAATTATTATAATACCTATTATATAGTAATAACTATTAGATACTAGTAATATAAGTATATTATAACTATACTATTATATAATTACTTAATAAGCTAAAGCTAATTATAACTAAGCTATATAAGCTTAGGGTTAGGGTTAGGGTTAGGGTTAGGGTTAGGGTTAGGGTTAGGGTTAGGGTTAGGGTTAGGGTTAGGGTTAGGGTTAGGGTTAGGGTTAGGGTTAGGGTTAGGGTTAGGGTTAGGGTTAGGGTTAGGGTTAGGGTTAGGGTTAGGGTTAGGGTTAGGGTTAGGGTTAGGGTTAGGGTTAGGGT